>CAJQUW010006492.1:0-11545 GCA_907163375.1 Prostheceraeus crozeri | reverse complement strand
NANAGNNCGAGAGGAATATACCCAACNGNAAACAATGGTTANTGATAAAANGCAAATTGAAGCCGACAACGNGCTTACATCTTGGAAGACCCTCAATGTTAACATGGAGGANTNAGAGGAAGGAATTAGATCTCTCTCACTATCCTATTCTTATCCAAATGGCGAACAATCCAATGTATTGGAAGGGTCATGGAGGGTGATTCCTCTCATATTTTTCACTTAACTTTGGAACATTTTACTTGGTGATTTCATTATCTGATTGCGTAAAGTGAAGACAATGACCAGTGTTTATGTGAATTACACTATCACTATGATTTCCGTAAAAGTTACATCATCACATAATCTCAACTTATGAAGTGGAGTTATTTTTCCAGCAGCTCAATTGGACTAACTGGCATCCATATCATGTTTTCATGTGTTCCCCATAATGGGAAAAAGATTGTGATAACCGGCATTAAAGACATAAGTGGGATGTGCCTCCCCATCATATGTGATTTGAAAAAAATGTTTCATGAAAACCAAATTTGTAATTTTGATAATATGTGGATAGATAATGAAATATGAACATGTTTTTGTATATATGTGAATAGATAATGAAATATGAGCATGTTTTTGTTTTCCTTATAAACCCTTGTTTTGGAAAAAAGAGAGCAAGTTAATGATACAACATAAAAATTTATTTCAAAACTGTTTCAACATATTTAGTAAGAATTCATACATCATTTTTATCACAGTTTTTTGAAAAAAATAGTTCTAAAGCACTTTTACAGTTATTTTTTCAATGGTCTCTCGTTGACAAAATAGAGTACATAGCCACCGCACATTAGAGATGTATTACTTTGAAGTGGGAAACGATGTCACTTCCTAAGCAGTCCAGGAAAACCTGTTCATCCAAATGCGATACTCATGGTAAACGGAGGTTGATTAAGAGAGTCAAAATATTCGGTGGCGAACGTTATAACGATATGAATGTATACAGCAATCCAATATGTTTTCCCCCGGGAAGATTGTTGGTATCGCCGTAATGATGATAAGCGAACCAAGGATAAGAAAGGAATTGTATCTGGTAAATTTATCTCTAGAAAAGACATTGAGAAATATTGTCTTGGAGTAGGGATGAGCTTTCCAGACTACATTTCCTTCAAGATTTCTATGTTGGCTTAGGTTTGACCTCATTACTCATGAATTAGCTGACCAGTCACGTCCATTATCTCTATTCTTGTTATCTCAACTTTGCTATCATCAGATAGCATAAATGAGATACAATGTTAATTGATTTTTCCTTCCATCAATGGTGACCTCAAATGATACTCATAATTCCATTCGTAAGATGTTCCAGGCTTTAGAGTAACTCCTACGCTTTCCCACCATCCTAGTCTGCAATCTATATGTCAATGTATGATTTATAAAATGAAGACACCATTACTGCCATTCTTGCGAACATATCCATTCGTAAGTCAGTCCATTTGAACAACTGTCCTGTATTAATACTGTTCTACGAGTGGCGTGAATATAGACACCACATAATTCACGTCGAACTTCTACACTCTTTGAACATTTAATGCTCATACTTGCTTTCAAGATCACAAACATCACCATCTCTGATAGTAGTGCTATTTCTAACTTAAAGTGTATGAGGATTATTGAATGATTCTTATTCAAAGCAACCAATGTAATGACCTACAGTTCAATCCACAAAATGTGATATACACCTGCCTTTGCATTGCGCAAATAGACAGTGGAAAAAGATTTGCGTAGCATTGAGGAATGATCCCGACACAAATTGTGAAGAGTTTGTCAACCACACTGTGATTAACTTAATATATCTTGCTTTGTGTTTTCCTCCTTCCTCGTCGCATTCTCTTTCTGAATGACTGACGAGGTTCATTGTTACTCGCCTAACATCAGTGAGCACGCGCAATTACATTATCTTGACTGTATTATTCTCTTGTAGACTCCCAAAGCCAATTCAACGTCGAACTCAAATGCACACTCTAATAAATATTTAAATTTATGTCATTTTCTTAACCCTGCTTGATAAGCAGATATCTAGATATGACGCAAGGAAATCAAAGATCAGACGGGCATCTCCTTACTCAAGTATATATTCCTTTGAATCCTCTGTACAATCCATCATTCGTCTATTTCAAACCAATAGCATTTGAAGCATCACAATCATCAAAATTCCTTTGCGAACATCCTACCTACCACAGAAAACTTTGCAAATGTGTGTCTGTTTTTGCTTAGCCGAGCTTTTGAGAAATAGATCATAGTCATATTCAAATTATGCTACAATGGATAATAAGCACGATCCCGCCTTCAATCTCTCTGTTTTGTCAATCAATTATTAGATAAACATCATCTGAAACAGACTGGCAATAGAAGAATTTGCTAATCCCCAACTTATATCCTTCTGGAGATGAATCGAATATTTGTACCATCATCTTCTTCTTCATTGTATAACACAACTCTAAATACAATGGATAAATGAGACAGCTCAATAAATCTTGATGAATTGGCAGGTATATCAAAACAGATTAAGCTCATCCTGCGTTACCATCTATCTTTGTTTCTTGTGGGGACTATGTCCAAACAATTGTTGACAGGAGACACTGAATTCTATCTGTCTGAATCGAGGTGGGAGAATCGAAGAGAACAACACACAAGCCGATACTATAATTAATATTACATATATCATATTGAATCATTAATACTTATTTTACTTTAAAATCATAAAACAATAATCTTAAAATATATGCAATTTTAATCTTATATAATTACTTTTGTAAATATTAACATATTTATTTATAATTTTTATAAATTTTTGAACAATCAACATATTATTTTATATAATAATTTTTTTTAAATTATTTATCTATTTTTTTTAAACAATACAAAACTATCCTGATTCCCCTGCAATTCGTAAATAGCCTACAATATATGTTGTTCATTCCCTTCGTTTTTGACATTTTTTCAAGATACTGTGGAATTTTCTTTTGCCAGCATTTCTTGTATCAACTCGACGTCTAAACAATTCAGAATGTGCTGCTCTAGTCGAGGCTGTTACTTTTCTGCTACTTTGCTTAGTAACTCGACTCGGCCTGATCAACTTGATATCTTATTGACTTCCTACGCTTCTTCCGAACTGTACGTCTCGTCTTTTGTTTTAAATTCATCTAATGCGTCTATGACAGATGCTGCGCGCGCATTTTTACTTCAGAATTCACCGATACCTCACCTTGAAATGCGCATCAGCTTGCAACAACATTTGCAACCAAAATCTATCAAGCCACTGAAACTCCAACACGCTTCATTTATTGTACGCCATACTTTTTCGAGTCTAGTTGGAAGAACCATAACTCCTTAGTGTCAACCAATAATGCCTCCCTCCAACCTTGTCGTCTACCTCAACAAACACGGGATTAATACCGCATCAGTAATGATGGTCTACTGTAAAGGCCTGGACATTATACTATTGAATAACTATGGAATCACAATAGCGTCTAAACCTATTCTCGTGACCTATAATATTAGGGTCCAAACAATTAACACCATTCACAGAACGATCACACTTCTCCTGCAACACATCATGAATTGATATGTCAAATTTCGATTGATTATGACAAATTTCGGCTGATTGTAGAATACCAAACTTGTTTTAAAAAATTCTTCTGATTGAGATTAGTTAGCTTATCCACTAACGGATGAGAGAGGAAACACATTGCGCGTCAGAAGTGGGCCTTTCATGTCGCCAACACCCTTGTATATTCAATACAACTGTATACACAAAAAAACGACTCATAAGTTTTTACTTATATCACGCTCTATGATTTGGCGCCAAATGTATCGCCTATTGATGTACCTTCACATAAATATTTTGATTTTAGAATCCCAATGTGGCTCGATTTAACACGCATCCAGCTTATAAGATAAGTTCATCTCCTACCTTTCAGAATCTCATACTGCGATTCCTCTGTGGTCATCATAGAAAAGTGATATATTCATTCTGCATCAACAGTAATCTATCACCAAACCATTTTATCTCTTTGCGTCTACACAATACATATGGCGTTTCTCAAGCTTTCAATGTTACAAATTACACAACTCTATTTACAAGTTCACCTGAGAAGTTAAACAATTCATCACATACACCATATTGTCTCGCTTGTAATATCGTGGATATCCCACTGAAGCATTTGTTGACTGCTTTGACAGTTTAGAAGAAGGACCTATTAACCTCGAATGTGAAACATTTACAATTCTGTCAATCCAATGGTGCGCTTTCAAAGGCCACTCTACAACATACACTAATCATTTCAAGATCCAAACTTCAATATACAGCGGACTCAGACATTTCCAATGATAGATCTTTTGAAGTCAAAACATAAAATTCTGCGAGTCTGATCAAGTTTCAACAGTAAATAAAGTTACTTTTTTCTTATAATTTAACACAATTCAATTAACGTTTCTGGCACAGCACGCGCATTCCTTAAACTTTCTGCAAAGGACTTCAATCACACATCACATGAACATCAAATTTTATTTTTTTACTCGGTGCTCCTTTTTGTACATGCATTTACAATGAGCACAATTATCTACATCTGAAAATCAGTGACTTTCCTCTCCGAATTCGCCCACCTCACATAGTCCAATTGTAAATCACAATTACCTTTGATGAAGAAAGTTGTTCTGGAATACCCAAAGTATGACTCTAATCATCTTACCTAATACAAGAAAACTTCTGCTTCCCTTCCTTCATACAATTTTCTGTTGTACCCCTATATGACCTGCGAATCTGTTAGAATCTTATTCACAAGTCAGCTTTGAATGAATCATTTATTCGAATCAAAAATTCTACCGATATCCTTTTCTGTATCTGCAAGCTCATTTGTGGAACCTAGAAACACAAAGTTACTTGCAAATAGCCCCATCTTTGAATGTTTCATTCATGTTTGGACACTAGTAAAGATGTCTGAAACAAAGGATGCATAAAGATGAGATGATAAAAATCTCCACATTGTACCATGTAGACATCTTTATTGACGCATAATATGCGAAACATCATTCCTTCCTCGCGCTAACTTCATTCATGTATTATCAAAATAGATGTTCTTTAGCAATAACATGATCATCGTTCTGTAATAAAATGTAATTTCCAGTTAAGAGCAAACTTCTCATTCGGGTTCCATGCAGAGTAATTCGAGATTAACGAATTCACCAGAGTATTAGCGATTGTAGTACCTGTATACTTGGGAATATCGTGGGCGTTGCTATTGCTTAGGAAGCAATGATATTGACTGTTTGTAAACTATGTTAAAACTCTATCTATGATAAGAAGTCACATCGATATTTAGCTTTAACACAGTCATTACGAGTGTCTATATCCATCTCCACAATTTTCTGTAGATCCTGGTGCGCTTATCCTCAGCAATTGAATGAATTTCAGGATATCCTTCCATTTTTAACTAGATAGTATCCTTTGATAGCGCCTCTTACCTTTTTCCTCCTAATTAATTTATCAATCATAGACACCTCTTTCACTTTCGTCTACTACTTTGCATTACCATTACGAGTCAAAAAATTCCTCTTCAATTGGATTGCTATCGTAATCTATTAATTTAAACATGTGGGTCAAAAATTTTGTATATACTTATCATCCACTCAAAAAAAAACTCTTCCTCTTCAGTTACAATTAGGTCAATATACCCCTATTCTCCAAATGTAGACACTTAACCTTTCTGAATCATCCGAACCTCCATTCACCAACAATTAATTATTTCATCTTTTCATTGAAAAGTTTTTCCGCTTTCTTATCAGACAATCGAAAGCCATTCAATTCCATCGCATAATTCTGGGGTAACATCATCTGGTTTCATCTTACAATGATTCGATGATAGCATTTCATTATGTAATTCCTTAACAATTTCTGCAGCGTCACCTACCCAACATGTGAATATTTTTGTCAGTGAAATAGCGCCATATTTTCAGTCTTTTCATGTCGTATTGAACACCCTCAACATGGCAGCTTTATAAGCACTTTGACAATCTAAACAATCTCCAACATTCTTGACTTTTAAGGAGTCCTTCGAACTTGAGAGTTATTCGATATCTACTCTACACTATTTTCCCCCCCCCCCCCTTGATCGGTCTGTATTCTTTGCGGAATCACGCCCCTCATCGAAATGGCTCTGAAAAAAGACACGCTTCATCATACTTCTGGTCCTCTTTTTTAGACACTTATCAGCGCAAATCGCACACAAATCATTAGCGAGATACTAACATAATCTATTACTGTTAATAGGTATTTATAGCCATAGCATTTAGTCTTATTATCTTTGTGCATGTCACCAATCCAGCTTAGCCATTCAGACTACAAACTATATATTGTCTAACAACATATTTTCTTGTTGCGAGAGGAAAACATCGCTTTCTCCCCCCTCGCATTTTTGTGAATGAGTATACGAGTCGGTATGAACATTCCTCAAACCACTTTCTTGACTTTTCTCTACATTCCCACACCTGCTGCAAACGAGAGCTAGAACCTTCACGGATACGACTGTAAACTTGCGGATCGGATTATAAGTCCTATAATAAATCTTTCTCTGATTTATTACACTTGCTGTACTCATCCGATCTTCTTTTCCTGTATCTTTGCACGCGTTATTCACCTCGACACCCAGCAAATATCTCAACTATAAACAATTGCATTACAACCTCTATGCTCCCTTCATCTACCTTCTGAGCATTCATAGCTGCGCGCAAGATTTCAAACAATCAATTCAAAATTTTTGTAACGACATTATAAGAGAAGGTAAGGCTAAACTCAACTATTTTGATTAATATGACTACTTATACTCCTTCGTCAAACAAAATATACGCACTGAGCGCCTAGTAGCTTCTTTTTGGTTGCAGCGATCATATCGTGATCTAGGCAACGCTCTCGCTGACGCCATCTGCAGGTGTTTTACATCCTATGAGATCCATCTCTTTGTAAGTGACCCTTCTATCCAAATCATTACACAGTATTACGTCGTTCCTCCAATAATATTGTGAGTACATTTTCTTGACACAGATAAAATATTCTGACACATATGATCCACTCCCTTTCTGTGCACCTAGTTTTTTCTTCGCCTTACATCTCCTGATCAGCATATTGTAAAGGCGTCATTCTTATGTGACAAATTCTATTCACAACATCACCAGTTGTTTTCATCGATTATCTCCCCCTCTACTTCCATTGAACTTCATACAACTGATGATCAATAGAAAGTCAAACATACATTCCTTCAGCGCGCACATCGATATTAGGTCGAGGTGTTGAACAAGGTTATAAATCGTCAGCAACTTATCACAATCTGTCGCCAACATCGTCATTGTTCTTCAGCTGCTAACTGCATTCGTTCTATCGATCGGGATCACTAATTCTTAATCTTCTGATATATTTTCCATATTCCTTTGCTGTATTTTAAATGTTCCTCCTTAAGATTGACACATTCGGAATACTAGCGTCTATATATCAATATTTTCGACCTTATCCTGTCACATTGTTGATCGCGTAGCCCAATTGTACATACTCCTCTTGAGGAAATGACAACACCATTCTTTGAATACGACATGTTTGAAAATAATAATACCTAACAAAATACATTGCTTAAAACTAACTTTGAACCGATAAAAACATGTCATTATGCGAGGTTAATATTTTTCAGCAGGACTCAATTAGGTAAGATATATCTTTTCGAAATCTGCGTAAGTCGTTCCGGACCTTCACATATTGGTTATAGAATCACATTAAATAATTACACCAATTTAATGTAGGTTTATCTTTTCTATTAATACATCTTCATATATAATTTGAAAGTACTTTTTAGGTATTGTTGATGTTTATGAATCTTCTATGCAACTGATATGATGTAATCATTGATCTTGCATTTACATAATCACATATATCTCTTGATTTTATACTCAACAGAAATAAAAGCCAAATAATGTGGTTATCTAAACTTATTCTAGTTCTTTGCTCTTTTCCACTCCATCGCGCGTAATAAGATGTTTTGGGTGATTTATCTAGAATAAAAGAATTTCCCTTTATTGAATAGTGCAGTTCTTTGAATGAAACATTTCTCAGTTACAATTCCATTGAAGATTATTGCTTTCCATATCGTTATAGAATCCATTCTAAACTATAAGTTCACCTCTGCTTTTTTGATACCTCATTGATGCAACCTTGCCTTACAACTCTCATCAACCTCTTATTCTGGCGAAGTGCCGTCACTAGTAGTTTGTGGATTGAAATTTACCATAATAACCATTATGACTCTCTTAATTTTCCTTGTAAACATTTTCATTCTCACCTATATTGTACAATTCAGATTACAAATGTAGTTTTTACCGTACTGACTTGGTCCTATGATGCAGATTCAAACCACATTGTTGCAGCGATACTATAGTGAATATCGAAAATCTTTCCATCTTAATAATAATCCATTAACATTAACACAACATCTCCGCTAATTTGACTCACACTAACAATAGACAAAACAAGACAACAAGTTCCGAAGTCAAGTTATTTACAATACAAAAATAAAACCTTTCAAGACTTCTACACATTTAACTAAATTAAAATTCACTTTGTGTTTCCCTCATACACAATTAGATTAAAAAAGTTTTCAAGTCAGCATCTGGCAGTCTTCATAACTTCAATTAGATAATTCCCATCTTTTAATTTCCGACCTACATGCTTTTTTGCTCTCTTCCTTCCCATCACTTGACAGCATATTCTTAGCAAAGTTAATTAAACATTTATCAATTGCAGTGTTCAAGACTAGTTGAAAACACCTTCATTTGTAAAGATGCGCGTCGACCTTTACCAGACTCGAACCATGATTGACAACAATAACAAAAACATGTATCCGGTACTTAACTAAGCCCATATAGCGGCCTATATCCGTTTGAGATCCTCCACATTTCCATCTGCGTTTGTAAAGAGATCGACATGCTTTGTAAAATGAATCAATAGTCTTTTTTAAAAAAAATTGAACGAATTCCGGCAATTTCCTTATACAAGAATCAAACTCCTTCCGCTAATGCCTTTCTCCAATGATTAGGAGCACTTTCAGCAGCTCACACATTATTCGCGAAAGAGTCAATAGTTTTAACAAGACTTCACCTGTTGCCATTTTGCGAGAAAAGTCACTCGCAATTTCGGTCTCATATTGCTAAAATTATAATAAATCCCTGGATGTAGACAATATCCATTTACTGTGCGAAAATGGCACTTGATAATGATAAAAGCCCATCATCACCCATCCAATTCAAGGTTTGAAAAGTAGAACGAATTTCCAATCCTTGCACCTTCGTGATCAAGACGAAAAAGACTACTCCAAATAGATACTTGCTCCATAAGCGTCGACACCTTCCTCTCTGATTGTTCATATCATTTCTGAGTCATCTGTATCAACAAGTACAAATCTCGGAGCTTTCAACCTCCCATCGCAAAATAGATTGTCACTACTGATAACAGTGGTAAAATATCTTTAAAGCGCTTCCTTATATAAACATATCATATAATATCTTACTCAACAAAAGTGAAGACCGTGTCACTTTAAGATACTTCGCTAACCTTTATATTACATTCTGCCGCAGTTGCTGCAATCCCTCAAATTCCAGCGAACGTATGATTACCATCCATTACTACTGTTTACCAACTACATTTAACATATCTTAGACAAACCCACCACACCCATCAACCCGCGCTGAAAAAAGTCTCACAGCCTTTCTCTATCCACTGATCACTCCTTGATTTCAGAGAAACTTTTTTATTGCTATTCAAAGAGCTCTCATGCATTCAACAGCAGGACTTCTTAAATAGGAGAACAATGAACTCATTTGTGTAATGCAAAAGCTAAATTCACGAATGCGAGATATATCATCACTCTTGACAATTTCTACAGAGAATCCAATCTTACCTATTCTTCACTTATTAACATATATCCGCTTTAAAACTTTTCGCACAACGCCTTTTTTAATACAGACTTGAAGGTTGAACAGGACCCGTTTCGATTGACGAGATAATGTAGCCTATCCGTTTTAAACACGACATTTTTTAATTCTTAATATGGAAATATATAATAACAATTACAATTTTGCTTAGCTACTTACAACATTATATATCAAAAGTTTACAAGCATTCACACAGATGTTTGTTGCTGGTACGTAAAAAATTACATAAAACACTAGAAGTTGTAGATGGAAACTGATATACACACACATCGTCTAGAGTCATCATTTGTAGTGCAGTTAATGACCTCTCAATGTCTTTCATTAGCGAAATTTTTTGAAATAACGGTAGCAGCACTTACAGCAAAGTGCTTAAAATGGACAGCTCCCCATTAAAATATTGGCATATTCTGCCAGCACAACTGACACACTTTCAAGAATGTCCCTTGACATCATCCACATTGATGCTTAACTGATTGGCGTCCAACACATGACTACAAGTCCTCTTTGCACTTACAACATCCTTCTCAATCATAGTCATCTGCGGAGTGTGCATAATGTTCATGGAGACATGTGTTTTGAGTTTCCGTTGGATACGAGCAGCAACCTAACAGCGAGGAGTAATTCCGAGTATACAATCTCCTGTTTGATAATCTGTGTGCGAAATACTTCGTAGCAGCCAGAATATTGCAAACTCGGTAAAGCGTCTTTAGTTCACGACCACATCATTCAACATATCTCTTGCACCACACCAACCAGTCCTCTCCGCAGCGAAATACTTCACATATTTCCTCCTCAGTTATCCACTCAAATCCGCTTTATAGCCAGTACTATATATAACGCAGAATAAATAATATTGCCCGTGAAGAGTTGACTTCGGTAAATTATTGAAATGGGAATGTTGGTAGTGAACGACATGCTGATTGACATTGTATTAGCCTCAAATTATGCTTGAAATAGAACGGTACAATGTCCTCCTTATATAGAAAAGTCACACAAAGACACAATAGTGACCAATCACAGACCTGCATGATGACTCATCATGTACGATATACAGTGACTGTTGAAGATATTTCTTCATCGCAAAGGGGACAAGATGAAGTTTCAAAGGGTACATAACATGTAGAACACATAACGCTATGACAACATGGCAAAAAGAGAAGGGATCGTTCCTGTTTAAAACATTTAACGCAGTTCCGTTCACATAATAATTTAAATGTCTCTTGTTCTAATTTCCTTCTGAAGTCACTTTTATTGGGAGAACTTTTTATTAAAACACTGTCAGATGTCTCCTTCTTTCCATATCGTTCCAATTTGATCCTCCTAATTTCACTATCATTGCAGTGTAGCATGGAGAAATCCTCTATCCACCTACGATCCAAATTGTGATTCATAGCATGCTCATCTAGATCCATTAGTCGATCAACTAAATCACCAGCGTTGATATTTTCACTGAGATTTGTTACAGTTTCTATGGCTTTGAACGAATATCCAAGGTCTCTTGCGACAACCCACGACGTTGGGATACTAGTCATCATTATGTATG
>CAJQUW010006491.1:0-97979 GCA_907163375.1 Prostheceraeus crozeri | reverse complement strand
CCGAACATTTTTAAGGTCAAGTGAAAGTACACATGAGAAGTGATTGCTCATGTCGCTTAACCGCCTTACTCAAGGAGCGCTGAGATCACCATATCCCTTCTCTGTCCAGACCACATTTTCTCGAGAAAAAAGGAGGCAAGGTCAACAGTTTCTTGCGTTTCTGAGGGCCGGTCAGCCACTCACATGTTTGAAATTTTGATGCATTAAAATGTCTTGTGTATTTCTTTCTGTGTGACTTTCAAATTCATGTCAGGTGTTGTCCTACCTTGCTTGACAACTGTCATCTTTTCAGTATATTCCCTTGGGACGAAAGGAGTGGTTATGATCTCATCTGCAGTATTAAGCACAGAGTCACATCAATCATGTAAAAACAAATAATGGAATTCTACCGAATCTGGGTGTTCGAGTCAGATGCATTACTCTGCATTCATTGGAGAACTCTCATCATCTGATCGCAGTCTTGTCTGAACGCCAGCTATCTGCCACTGTTAACGTAGTGGCCTCTCTGACGTAAAGCACATAAAGCGAATCCAGGAACAATTGGGTTGCGCTTCCCTTACTATATTTAGGTACAGCGCCTCGATCAAGAATTGCGTAGAATTTCATTGCAAAAATTGGAGAAGGCAAAGCATTATGTCTATCGGGAAAGCCAATATTGGCGCGGGCGCGTGCGCTTCCTGCCTCACACGCAAACAACTCTTTTTCGCTGTCTGAACATCAGTGCTCCGTCTGAACACACGACTAGCTGCTGCCTGTGTCTAATTGTTCGAAAAGAAAAGTGATTCGAGCACGTGCTGCAAAACTGTTCACTCTGAGGTTGAGCGTCTGATTTTGAGACGGAAAGCTGTGCACAGCTATCACGAGAAGCTATCGAATTTAAATGAATGATGTCACTTTTCATTTTTACAATTATTGGAAAATATTTCTGAGGATGCGCCGGAGGCCTCGCAGGCACGGAGAAGACGCCACTGATATGTAGGCCCACCCACAGCCGCTTCATCCCACACTTCTTCAGTAGTATACCCATTTCACCCCGTGTTCAAATTTTCAAAAATGGCAGATAATAATGACGGCTATAGATTTGCCTACTATCACATCATTAATAGGACTGTATTAACTCTTACAGGCATGCCTAAGTTAAGTCCTAGCTCTCTTTCCCTTGCTGCGATTCGAAAGTTCGCAATCGCTCACTTTTTCAGTAACAAAAGAGAAATCGAAACTTGGCTTCCATGAAAACAATGAAAATTGTATATGGAAGCAATTCTGTTAGAACTTCATGTTATAGTCACAATATCATCATAACCAAAGCGACTCACCGAAATATCAATCCGCTTGGTTTCCAGATAACTTTATGTGACTGACATCCAATTCATTCCGTATGGGTAGGACTACCTACCCATTCCACTATACCCTATTTCATCCTGCTAGGACTGTCAGTAAATTATTTGAATGTTGCATTGGGTAGAAATATGATGTGTTGAGCAGCTAAAAGGAAACTTGCTTACATTTCGAAAACTCAAACCTTTGGAAATGCGCATCGTACCGATATGAGTGACGACAACACAATAAAATGGATGTCCCTCTATGTATTGTCAATTTACAGTCAGTAGGCGCAAAAACTAAATACGCTTGATCAGTAGCTTACTTTTCTGCATCTGTGTGGTAACGCTTCGAACACTTATTGACATGAATATACACTATGACTATTGATCCTAGATGATCTCACTTCTCAAGCAAACTTTAGTGATACTAAATGCCACAAGAACCGTTTCGTAACCAAACAAATATTTGGAATTTTAAAGAAGCAGAGTACTGCATGTTTTTCATTCTCCAGTTTATGTAGAGAGGCTACTACAATAGGAGTCTGCTGCGCCCCTACGAATTGACCAAAAAGTACATGTATATTTTTAAAAAATCGAATAGACAGTTCCCGAATGAGAATTTTTCACACTTCGGCATGTCGCAAAAATCCCTTGTATAAAATAATCTCTTCTATGGAAAGAAGAATCAAGTAGAAAAGCGAAGAACAATGACGAATTTCTTGCGTAGATCTGATAAGCCGTGACTACCAAATCATGCTACATCGTATATTGACGGCACACTTGCGATTGACTAATGGAATCACTGATATATATTGTGTAGGCGAAAATTAGTGTATTTTGGTAAAATGTTGTTTTGTTTACAAGTGTTGTTAAACAGTTGGTCGTTCATCAATTTATTGCATTTTTGTAAAGTTCTTTCTGTTTCTCTATATAATTGTTTTCCCTTGTGATGTAATACTTTGAAGGCGATGTTAGAATACCATTTTACAATATAATATTGATTATTGGACAACGTTTCGGACCTGAAAACTCGGTCCATTTTCAAGTACAAAGAAGGTATGAAAGTATTTAAAAATCATAAGTACAACATATAAAAATATCACTATTATCAAATAACATTTAAATGTCTAGTTAATCCCATATCTCTTTTATTTAGTGTGGGATTTCTTTCTTTGATTAGAATGGCTTCAGCGATCTGCAACTCATTGATATCTGAGAATTTAGCTAGCACAGACATAGAGTCAATGATGTTTTTGGGTTTTGTGCTGTGTGTGGCAAATGAGTGTTGTTTGATTGAGCCATTGTTCTCGTGTTGTTTGGATCTGACTGACAATTGGCTTGTCGCATAGCCGATGTAGTGAGCATTGTTACAAATGCTCTCCGGACATGAATATTGGTATACGACACGATCAGTTGATGTTCATTTATCCAATTTAGTTTTTATGGCTGATGAAAAATTGTCATACTAAAAATGGCTGACCTGAAATTGTCATCAGCCATAAAAACTAAATTGGATAAATCAACATCAACTGATCGTGTCGTATACCAATATTCATGTCCGGAGAGTATTTGTAACAATGCTCACTACATCGGCTATGCGACAAACCAATTGTCAGTCAGATCCAAACAACACGAGAACAATGGCTCGATCAAACAACACTCATTTGCAACACACAGCACAAAACCCAAAAACATCATTGACTCTATGTCTGTGCTAGCTAAATTCTCAGATATCAATGAGTTGCAGATCGCTGAAGCCATTCTAATCAAAGAAAGAAATCCCACACTAAATAAAAGAGATATGGGATTAACTAGACATTTAAACGTTATTTGATAATAGTGATATTTTTATATGTTGTAACTTATGATTTTTAAATACTTTCATAACTTCTTTATACTTGAAAATGGACCGAGTTTTCAGGTCCGAAACGTTGTCCAATAATCAATATTATATTGTAAAATGGTATTCTAACATCGCCTTCAAAGTATTACATCACAAGGGAAAACAATTATATAGAGAAACAGAAAGAACTTTACAAAAATGCAATAAATTGATGAACGACCAACTGTTTAACAACACTTGTAAACAAAACAACATTTTACCAAAATACACTAATTTTCGCTTACACAATGATGCTGCTCGTAAACATGAAAAAACGGAGCGTTTCCGTACAGAATTAATTGATATTGAAATTGCTGAAGCTAAGAACAAACTGACATTGCTTCAAAAAGAACTGTGCAAAGATCTTATTGAATTAAGACAACATGGGACATCTGATTTTCGCTTCCTTGGACTGATGCACTTTATGCTTCGAATATGCAACTCAGTATCAGAAACTGTGAAATTCAAACAACTGAAGAAACTGATGAGCTTATACGATGCTGAATGTACCTGCCTGAAGAACAAGATCGAGTCATAAATTGCTCTTCGACCACATTGAGTAATGACGAAAACAGTCTACTACAAAAGGGTATGGATTTCTGTTTGAAACCGAGATACGATGAATTGATAAAAAAGGTTGAAACAGAAAAATTGTATTCATCCATCAAGAAATCAGACTTTGAAAATGTGGTCAAAATTGAAAATAATGACAAACTCGTGGCTGATCTAAAAAGTTTTGCTTTTACAAAAACCACAGACAAAAGTAAAAGTCCACTTTCTAAACCAGAGCAAAATGCTTTAAAACGTCTCAAAAACAACACAAACTTAGTTATTAAAAAGGCTGATAAAGGTTGAAAGAGTGTTTTAGTGGATAGAGATGACTATAATGAAAAGTTGAACGCGATTGTGAATGACACTTCGAAATTCCTACCATTACAAACTGACCCAACTGATGATAAACTCAAGCGCGAATTGAATAATGTCATTGCAAATTCATCCAACAACATAAAAATCAAAAAGCTAACCGGATACTTTCGGCCGGGATTCCTTTACGGTTTACCTAAGGTTCATAAAAGTGTTTCTGATCCTCCTCTTCGACCAATTATTTCTATGGTTGGAACTGTTACTCACGAGTTAAGTCAATCCTTGAATGGCTTGATCAAGCCTCATTGTGATTCTTCTTTCATGACTGACTCATCCTTTGATTTCGTAAATAAATCGATGTCTCTCAGCAACTTGAGTGGAAGGACCATGCCTTCAATGGATGTCGTCGGACTCTTTACTAATGTTCCAGTCATTGAAACTACACATATTATCTTGTCCAGATTATACTCGCATCCAAATCTTCCATCAGTAATGGGTAAAAGACCGTTCCAGGACACCATAAAATCAAAAAAATTAGTATCTTTAAAAACGACATAAATTCATAAATTTAGACCCTTTTTCAGGTTTTTAAGACCTAAATTCATGAATTTATGTCGTTTTTAAATGTACCATTTTTGAAAAAAATGGTACTTTTTGAATGAACCAAATTCATGAATTTAGGTCTTAAAAACCTGAAAAAGGGTCTAAATTTATGAATTTATGTCGTTTTTAAAAGTACCCAATTTTCAAATTTTTCAAAATCTCAAATTTGAGAATTACAATTTTCACCCTTAAAATCATGACCGTTCTAGGACACCAAAAAATCAGAAAAGTTAAGAATCTCAAATTTGTGAATTACAATTTTTACCTTGAAAATCATGACCGTTCTAGGACACCAAAAAATATAAAAGTTGAGTATCTCAAATTTGAGAATTACAATTTTCACCCTTAAAATCATGACCGTTCCAGGACACCGAAAAATTAGAAAAGTTAAGAATCTCAAATTTGTGAATTACAATTTTTACCTTGAAAATCATGACCGTTCTAGGACACCGAAAACCCGGACACCGAAAAAATCATAAAAGTTAAGAATTTCAAATTTATGAATTTTATCCATTTTTCAGGTTTTTAAAATATATCATGTGATTTGCGGGACATCTGAGATGTCTTCCAGGGCTTCGCCGTTAAAAATATTTCTTTAAAAATGGAAGAAACAAAAGTGGAAGGAACTTCAGAAATGGATGAAACCGCAAGAATATATCCTTCATTATCATATGAAATGGATATTGCAAAACACAAAGATAGAGTACGTTATATGAAAGATAAGGAATCGCAATTATTACTTAGATTAGAACATTATAATAAATTAAGAAAGAGATGGAGTAAAGTTAAGAATGTAACACAAGGAATTGGCATATTCTTAACAATAAGTTTAGGTACTTTAACAATTGTTATATCTTCAGGTGTTTTAGTAATTCCAGTAGTTGCTACAGCTTTAACAGGTACGGGTGTTTTTGCAACTTCACTTGCTACAATGTTAGAAAAATCTTTAATAACTAAGAAACGAAAATCATTAAAAACTAAGCATTTACATATTAAAGAAGTCTATGATAAACTACACTACTACTTTCAAAGAGTATGTGATGATAATGTTATTACGTTAGATGAGATTGAAAAATTTGATCAAATAGCTAATGAAGTAAATCAAATATCATTTCAATCACAGACAGAAAAAGTTAATGATAAAAATAAAAAGGATGGTAAAATTTCTAGTGATGGTAAAACTTTTATTGATGATAAAATTTTTAATGAAGAAAATGATAAAATTTTTTTAGAAGAGCTAAAAACTTTATTAGACAAAACTTTATTAAACAAAACTTAATACGAGAAAATTTTAAATGTGAAAACTTTAAACGTGAAAACTTTAAACGAAAAGATGTCAAACAACAAAGCAATAAAAAAATAATTTGTTCAGTAAAATGTTTTTGCTGTATACCAATGTTACCACAAAATTCAAATATTATATTTTAAAAAAATAGACAAAATTAAAGCTGATAATAAAAAATAAAATATTAAAGCATTATATTTGTATATTTTTATTACTCGGTAAACAATTGTTCGATAACTCTTTCATGAATTTTTTTATCAATATTAATTGTGATAAATCCATAATCTTTTGACCAAGCATTATTACACGATTGTTTAAATTCATCTTTATCTCTTATACATAAATCTCTTAACAAATCACTTAAGTTTCTTGCATTTATTTCAAATAGTATAAATATATTTGCATTCTTTCTAATAACACTTCCATCTAATGAATACATACTTTGTGTCAAATAAAATACACTACAGTTATTATGTCTACCTCTTGTGAAATAATTTCTTTGAACTGACTGATTTCTGTCATTAACACAATCATCAAAAATTACACAATGTTTCATTGTTTTATCTAGTTTACTAGGATCTTGCATATTACCACTATCATCTATTAATTGTATTTTTATATGCTTATTTTTATTGGATTCAACTAATTGTTTATTTTTTGCTGCTTCTTCACACCACAAATTTATTTCTTCTTCATATTCAGATTTTTCGTATTCTTCGAATAGAGAAGCAATTGCTGTTTTTGTAAGATTATTTTCAAATCCATATTTTAAAAATTGATAGACGGGTTGTTCTGCCGTTGTTGTATAAATTATAAGATTGTTATAATCCAAAAAATTTGGAGTCGTTAAAATTTTAAATAATAGATATGTTTTTCCACATCCTGATCTTCCGCAAATAACTGCTAAAACTTTATTGGATAAATTTGGATGATGATTAAATTTAAGTTTTTTTTTATTTAAAGACATTTCATTCATTTTTAAAGTAATAAATTCATCCATTATTGAATTAGTGTTTTTAGAAACAAAAAAATAAAAATAAAATTTTAATTTAAGTTTATTTTTTGTTTCTAATAATAAGATTAATAAGATTAATAAGATTAATAAGATTAATAAGATTAATAAGATTAATAATGAAAATGATAAAAAAATTAAACTTCTCTATTGTAGTGTAAAAGTTTATACCTCTCGAACGGGAGTTTATACCTCCCGAACGGGAGTTTATACCTCCCGTACCAAAAGATCTATCATAATCTCTTCACCTCCAAAATTTATTTCTTGTCCTTTTTCATCAGTGATTCTAATGCCAATGTTGTTAATAGTTTTTCTTGTAATAGGAAAATATATTAATGTTTGTGGTAATACATTTAATCTATAACCAATGGGTACAGTAAAAGCTGGAAAACTGAATATTAAATTTGATAATTTACCATTTATATATCCTCCTTCAATAATGTCACAATGTACAACAATTGAATTTATTTCAGTTATTTTTGGAATCTTCTCACCTAAATGATAACCTTGAATATAAGTTTGTTTATTAAATCCTAATAGCTTTGACAATGATCTATCATGATTAAAATCAACTTGATGATTTTCGTCTAAAGTAAGAGAAAATTTATTAACTGCCGGTTCAACTGCAAAATGTAATTGTTTCTTATCTTTAAATGGTAT
This sequence comes from Prostheceraeus crozeri, assembly GCA_907163375.1. NCBI lineage: Eukaryota > Metazoa > Platyhelminthes > Polycladida > Euryleptidae > Prostheceraeus > Prostheceraeus crozeri. The sequence continues at coordinate 90,351 of CAJQUW010006491.1, read as the reverse complement.
ACCTAAATGTCTCTTAATTTCATTTGATATTGTTTCAACTTCGTAAGAACCAGGAAGAAAAGTTAGTATTTTCCATGTTTTGCCTTTATCAGTAGAATATCTAAATTGATCATTCACATCTTTGATAACGTTTTGAATAGTGTTAAATGTGGAGAAACTAGTCAATGCAATTTGATAATTTTTATTTTGTTCCAAATGTAGAATGGGTTCTAAATTACAAGTGTGTGATGAAGTAGTTGTTATAATTTTTAACGTCGTACTAAATTTTGATGAACCCAAAATCTCTGTTAAATTTTCTAAATGATTATTAATTTTGTCTAAATCTGCTGAACACATTTTTAAACTAAAAAATTAAATAAATATTTTTTTTATGAAATATTTTTTTATGAAATATTTTTTTATGAAATTTTTTTTATAAAAATTAGAAACAACATATTTCAGCTACACTTTTATAATCCTCTTCATTTAGAATCTTCTTTTCTAACAGTCTTTTCAATATAGCATGAATTTCATTAAAACTAGAATTATGTCCTTCTTTTATTGCCGATATTAAAATATTTAATCTATTTAGTAATTCTTGTGGAACATCTGGTAAAAATACAGTTGTTTCTGTTTTCTGTTTTTTTGTTTTCTGTTTTTCAGATAAACCTTTCCCTACTTTAACTCCCGATGATAATAAATTTTCTAATTGTTTATAACGTCTAAGAGATTTTACTACACCAACTCTGTCTAACATAGCTTTATATTTTATTAGATCTTCTACAGAATAATTTTTTAAATCTGCTCCTCTTAAAAGATCAACAAAATTTCTATCTAAACTAATAGGTTTTTTATCTGGCGTAAAAATTAATCCTCGTAAAGGTTGTGGAAATATTTCTTTACCACCAAGATAAAATCTTGCAAATAATTTTTTATCTAAAAAGAAAGTAGAATGTTCGAATAACATAGATTTTGGTAATTTTTTATCTATGTTTGCCTCTAATAAACCATAGTCCATCTAATAGTGTTTTAAGTACAGGATCCGCTATATCAACACGTTTTTCATTAAGTTCCTTTTCAAGAGTTTTAAATGGCTCGACAGTTTTTTCATAATCAGTTTTTACTTCTTCAGTTAATTTTAATTTATCAAACATATCAGATTGAATACCAGCTTTTGTCATTCTATGTTGAAGATGATTTTCTTTCATAATATTTCTTTGTTTTATTAATTCGTCTAATTGTTTTATTCTTTTAAAATTATCAGCTCTAACTTTATCCATTTTTATATGATAATTTTATATTATTATTTTATTTTATTTTATAATATTTTATATTTTTTTATTTTATGTATATATCAAATTTGTCTATCTTAGAAAATAGAAATTTGAAAATAGAAATTAGAAAATTAAAAAGGTAAAGTAGTTATTCCATCAGGCAAAATTTTTCTTTTATCATCAAATGGATCTAATGCTAATTTATGTTCTTCTTTTAAATACATTTTATGTTTTTTTGAATTAAGTCTATAATTACATGCTGTTTTTATTTCATTATTAAATAATGCATTTTTATAATCTTGAAATGTTATTTGATTAGCCACTGATGCCTTTGAAATTCCTTTTAATGTTTTATGTGTTTTAATATTTTTAGTTGTATCATAACAGTAACATTTAGATTTTAAAAATATAGCTTCTGTTATGAAATCTTCATTTCCTTCTAATTCATCTTTTACTTTACATAAATCAGAAGGATGAATGATATCTTTTATTTTATTAATTTCTTTATCTAGTGAAGAACCATATGGTATTGTTAATTCTAAGAAAACAGAATCGGTATCTGTAAAGTGTAATTTATAGTTTTTACCATAAGCAGGTGCTAAATAATCATATATAAAACTATACATAAATAGTTTAGCTAATTCTAATATAGTGAAACCTATAAAATTAAACTTATCATGTTTTACAATGCTTCTTCTTAGATGTACAGCACATAGTTCATCACTAAATCTAGTAGTTCTTTTATATGTAGGTTTCCTTGTTAAATTTTGAAACCTATCTTTATCATAAACTATTTCAATATTTTGTCTATTACGCACATTTTCTAAAGTCTTACCATAAAATGCATTATTCATTAATTTGAAGAACACGTTTCCAAAATCATCTTTATTTCTTTTAGATATTTTGCGTTTTTCAATATTGAACTCAATATAATCTTTTAACCATTTAGATTTTTTATACACTAGTTTCCGGTGAATTTTTGTGAGAATCATTCCATGATCTAAATACCAATCTAGCATTCTTCCTTCAACAACATACTTTCCTTTATTGCTTTGTGTTAACATAAGTTTTTTTGTTGGTCTATATTTCTTAGGAATTAAAGATTTTTGATAATCTGAAAAATCTTCTATATTGGGAATTTTGTTTTCTGGACAGAAAGGATAATATTTTGTTGCATCTTTTATATAATCAGGATATACTAAATCAACTTCATATATATAACCAGAATTACGATTTCCATCATATGTTTTTTGATAATCAAGATTATTACACCATGTCATCTCACCTGTTGGTAATTCTTGTATCATGCAAGAAGAATATAAGCTATTAAAATCATAATATAACAAATAGTTTTCTCGCATGAATTCATCAATTGCTTTTTCACGTTCTACTCCTTCTCGTTTCGTTCGAAAAATTTCTAATATTTTTTCTTTTTCTTCTGGAGATAAAGGTTTCATTATTCCATATTCTTGTGGATTTACTTTCTTATTATAACATTTAACATATCTATTACCTAAAACGGATGAAACTCCACCTCTAATTCCAGATTCAAAAAATAATAATTTATCATATGTATTTTCTTTATAATGTTTAAGTTTAACATTTGTATGTTTTAATCCTGCTAACCATGTTAAACCTGGTGTAGAATAACAATAACATGGATCTATTCCGTAATATTCTAAACACATATCACGAAAGTTTTCAAAAAGATCAGCTAGTATTAATACATCTATCTGTAGATATTTCATTGTATAATCATACATTGTTTTACAATTTAACTCTCTCCAATTTTTTTCAGCTTCTGCATAATCTTCTTCAGATAATTGTGATTGTTTTAATGTTGATTTAAATTTATTTATTGGAGGAAGTTGTTCTTCTTCCATAATTTTATTCACAGAATTAAAATCTCCAGTTATATCAGTCTTCGACTGTGAGCCACAGGCTATATACTCATACGGAAATATTCCTTTTAAAGGTTTTAAATTATATTTATTTAATATTTTACATTGTTCAGGTTTCAAAGTTTTTCCCATAACATCTAATGAATAAGGAGTAAAAAATCTAAATGCATCTAAAATTCTAATACAACCTAATTGCATTGAAAAATATTCTTCTTCTTGTTTACATAGTACATTTATTTTTTGTTGATGTAATTTTTCTGATGAAAATAAATCTTTCATTACTAGATGGAAATCATATTTAGAACCATTGTAGAAATATAGAGGAACAAAGTTATATTTAAATTTGTTAGCATTAAGATTACAATAATCATGTGCTGCACCTCTATATAATCCATTTAGATGATCATGATCTTTTACTTTATCAACATATCTACCTCTACCAGTTTTATATTTATTTGTAAAACCTTTTCCACAGTAATGACAATTTATTTCATAATAAAATTGTTTTCTTTCTTCATCCGTTAATGGTAACATTGGTTTATTTGTTTCAAGCAATTGCGAAAAAAGTCCTTGTAATTCTTCTACTTTCTTTGTAAACATTTCTGAACTATCTTCACCATAGTATTGTAAATATTCTGATTTAAATAATTCAGGATAATTCGAATGAATGTACATTCCCCAACATAATGGTTTTTGTTCAAATAAATTTTTTTCTTTACTTTTTTCAGAATTATAATTTTCAGAATTATTTTTTTCAGAATTATAATTTTCAGAATTATTTTTTTCAGAATCGGGTGAAGCCCTGGAACTTTCCGTTTGATTTTGTGTCATATTAACATTATATGCTTCAAAATCACAATAAATAGTAAAGGGTACTTTATTTTTAAAATACCATTTATTATATTCTAAATAATCATCTTTTGGAAATGTGTTTCTGACTGCTTCATTTTGTTGACAATTCTCCAAATGTCTATTCATTTCTTCTAAAGTTCTAAAACTTGTCATACATTGAAGACAAGGAAAATTTTTATTATCTGAAGTTTTTGTAAATATAGAAACATCTTTACACAATATAAAATGTCCCTGATAATATAATATATTCGCTTGTGCTGGTTGTTTTGACTGTTCTAATTTTATAAATTCATCTTTATATATTTCATGTGTTTCTTTATTTTCTTCTGTAATATTAAATGTATTTTGATAATAATTTTGATTTAATATTTGTAGCTGATAAATATATTCTTTATCATATTGTTCTTTATATTGTTGTAGACATTTTTTTAAGCATTCATTTAATTCTTTATTATTTAATTTTTTATTATTTTCTTCATTTAATTTTTTATTATTTTCTTCATTTAATTTTTGAATTGTTTCTATCTTATTTTGATATTTATGGTGATATTCTTGTAGTAACATTTTTATTTGTTGTTGATAATCTATTTTACATTTTTGTAAACTTTCATTTAAATTTTCTAATTTTTGTTGGTATTCTGAAGATAAAGATGAATATTTGTAATTATAATCATCAGTACGTCCTTTATAATTATTGTGATTAATCATTATTGGCGTTAGTGTTTTAACAAGTTCAAATTTTTCAGTACATATTATATTTCCTTGGTAAAAAATATTATGATGCATGTAATTTCCTCTATCATTATATACTATTTCTGATTGACATAAATTTTTATTCTTCAAATAAAATTCTTTTGAATCTGGGTAAAGTGGAATAATTTTACCAATAGAAACATAATTCACATTTAATTCAAAAACATTTACTTCTATTAAATTTTTATTCTTTTTATGAAACTTTTTTAACTTATTATAATCATATGGAAATTCATCTAAGCCATCAGAAAGATCAAATTCATTTATGTATTCTTCTTTATTGTAATGACTTAGTCTTTCTTTATGATATTCTGCAGGATGTAAATGTGCTATAATACTCCACAGAAAACAACGTTCATCTTTATTTTTTATGTTGATTAATTGTGGTGAACTGAAAGGTAAAGGAATATAACTACTACCAGTATTATTTTTATATTTATCAATTACTATTTTCTTAGATAGTATTTTAACAAATCTCCAACCAGATTCACGTAACTGGGCTTCAATTATACAATTTTCTAATTTAAGTATCATCGATTCAAATATGGGTTGTATATCATTTACATTATGAATTTCTTGCGAATTTGTAAAATGTCCTTGTATTATTTCTTCAGGAATTCCATCAGGTCCATTTTTTGTATAAAGTACTTCTACATTCATATAACATTTGAAAGATTTCTTAAATATATTATAAAAGTTGGTTAGAATATCAGAAAAAGTTTTATCAGTTTCATTATATTCAAAAGACTGATTAAATAAATATTTTATATCTGTTACGGGTGAGAAACTCTCTGGTGAAGCCCTAGATATCCCATGTACGGCTTCATCAAATTCATCTATTTCGTTAAATTCATCAGTATCGTTAAATAAATATTTTATATCTATTACGGCTTCATCTTCACTATTAAAAAATTTTTTATATTCCGAATGTGAATAATCATCAAACATTTTTTTAACTTTTATATCAGTAGGTAATGTTTCTAGATAATTTTTATAACTATGTAATTTTAATATATTTCCATCATCAACTCGTTCTACATTTTGTAAATGCATTTTACTTTGTAGATGAGATTGATAACTTCTTTTTGTTTGCAACTTTTTTTTACATAAGTTGCAATAAAATTTATCCATTTTTTTTATTTTTTTTAGAGAAAATTTGAGAAAATTTAAAAAAAAATTATATTTAATTATAAAACAAAATGTTTGAAGATTATAAATAAAATTATATTTATTTATAAAAATAATTATATTTAATATCTTTTTTTATTTTATTTTTTATTTTATTTTTTATTTTATTTTATTTTTTACATAAAAAATAAAAATGTTTGAAGAGTATAAAATAGAACATGTACCAGTTTTAAAAAATTATAGACATCCAACAAATCCACTTACACCTAAACAAGAAGTTAAATTCTATTATCACCATAAATATATGCAATTTGTTAAAGACTATAAAATAAAGCATGGTATACCTAAATATGCTAAAACAAATGATTTTCCGTTATGTCTTAGAAGTTTTCGAGTATTCTTGGCTTTTAATAATTTATGGTGGTTAATCAATAAAGATAACTTAACCGTATATGATTTAAAAACATTACAAAAATTAAACATTCCTCCATATATTTAAAATATTTGTATAATTTAAAAAAAACAAATTGTATAATTAAAAAAAAAACAAATTGTATAATTACAAAAAATATAGTATAATTTGTTTAATTATTAAGTATTTCACTTACACCATTTATTAATGGTTTTATATCATTATATGTTTTTTTGGCTTCATCAAATGTAGATTTAGCATCAGAAAATGTAGATTTAACATCAGTTATTATTGGTGTTGCTTTTCTTAAACCGTTTCTAACATCATTGATTGCAATTTTCAAATAGTTTAATGTTTCATTATCTTGTAATCGTTTTGGTATTGGTATACCAAATTTTGCATTTAAATAATGATCAAAATAAAAATAAAATGTATCAGGAATAATTTTTAGTGGTACTTTTGCTTCAGACTCTAAAAAGATAATTATTTGTTCTATAACTTGATTTGATAAATGTTTTGCATTTGCATATATTCTAATATCAAAATCTTGAGAGTTATTATAGATTTCATGTTCGGTATCTACTAATATATTTAAATCTTTATCATATACTTGCATATGTTCACTTATGGTGTCAACACGTATTATTCCATATTTATGATGTGTATAATATGATAAAGGCATATTCATTTTATAATTTTTATTAATATCATTAAAGAATGCTGCATTATTTTGTGTAGTTGTAAAAAATGTTTGAATATTTTCTCTAATCTTATTATCTACATCACAAGCTTTATGAGCTAATACAACTATTTGAATATTTTGATGTCTTCCTTTTGTAAATATTTCTGACATATTTTTTTGTTTTGATAAACTTGCAACATCATCTAAAATTAATAAAGATTTATTTTCAGGTGTACCAGCAAAACTTTCCATATCTTGTAACTCATCTAATTGTTTATCATTATAGACGTTTGTAAAAGTTGGCCATTCAGAAGTATGCATACAAAAAATATGTACTTTTGTTTCGTCCTTATAATATTGGTTTATATATTTTTTAATAAACGTAGTCTTACCACTTCCAGTTTTACCGTAAACAATGAAATGTAAATTTTCTTGATACATTTTACCTTGTTTAATATTTTTATTATTAGTTTTATCCTTAATCTTATCCTCCTCAGTCTTCCATCCTTTAAAAGTTTTTATTTCTTGTTTATAAAAATTTATTCTCTTTTGTTCCTCTGTTAGAAAGTAACCCCATTGATTTCCAATACATATAACAAGATGATAAATAAAAAATATTAAAATACATGCTAACAATATTTTTATACAATGAAATTTTAAAAAATTCCAAAGACGTGTAAGATCTGATTGTGGTATTTTTTTATTAAGAGATGAATTAGGGGGTAGTGTCTCTAAATATTTTTTATCTATATTATTATATATATTTTTATCTATATTATTATATATATTTTTATCTATATTATTATTATATTTAGTATTATATATAGGATTTTCTACAATATTATTAATATCTTTGAGATTCGGATCTTGAGGGGTTAGTGTATCTTGAAACTCAGTGTTATTCATATAATTATTTATTATTTCGTTTATTGCATTAAGAGATTTATGACGACTTAGATTACTTTTATTACTTTTATTACTTTTAATTATAACCGGTGAATATAAATCTTCCAAATTTTCGTTTTTATTCATTTAATATTTTTAAAATAAAAATTTAGGAATTATTATTTTTTAATTCCGGACTCGCATTCTTACACTCTTATGAGTGTTTTTAACCTCTGTAGAACCTCCGGAATGTGTCGGACTTTTTGTTCCTATACTCAAAAGAAGTATGTTCCGAACCTCTCCTCTCTTCCGGAATGCTTAAGAATATTTTAATAAAATAATATTTTATTCTTTATAAAAAAATAATATTTTAATATATATAAGATTATTTTAGTTGAAATACAACTATTTTAGTTGAAATACAACTATTTTAGTTGAAATACAACTATTTTAGTTAAAATACAACTATTTTAGTTGAAATACAACTATTTTAGTTGAAATACAACTATTTTAGTTAAAATACAACTATTTTAGTTGAAATACTAATATAAATTATTATTTTGACATAAATTATTATTTTGACATAAATTATTATTATGTTGATCATTATGTTGATTAAGTTTTGGACATAGTGTTACATGTCGCTGAAAATTTTTCTTTAATATAATTTTTTGACAACCTCTACATTTAACTTTTTCTTTTAAACAATCCTTACACTGATATTTACTATCATAAAACTCTGTCTTAGGTTTAGTAATTTGACAACTTGTACATTGTCTTGTAGAACTTATACAAGAATTATAATGATTAGTAATTCCTTGAATTGTAAAATATTTATTACAATTACGACATAACTGATCTTTTAATTTATCTTTTTTATTTTTTTTAACCTCTTCTGGTTGTTCGCATAATTTTAAATGACGTGCAAAATTTTTTGATGTTATATTTTTATTACATCCGGAACATATTTTTTTGTTATTACTTTCAACAAATTGATTTTTATCAATATAATTATTTTGAGCTACATTATTATTTTGAGCTACATTATTATTTTTATCAACATAATTATTTTGAGCTACATTATTATTTTGAACAAAAGGATTATTTTGTGCTACATTATTATTTTGTGCTAAATAATTATTATTATTTTGCTTAGGTGTATTTTGCCTAGGTGTATTTATTCTAGCAGTATAAAGATTTTGTTCTTTATCTGAAATAAATAAATGCTTTAATCTTTGTAATGGTTGCTCTGATTGAATATTATTATACTGAATACTATTATTAGGTTGAATATTATTATACTGAATACTATTATTAGGTTGCATACTATTATTAGGTTGAAATTGATTCATATGCATACCACATGGTGTGTTTTTCATATGAGAATATAATAGTGTTTGATTTAAAAAACGCATATTGCAAACTTGACAAATTTGAGTCATTTCCATTTTTTTATTTTTATTAGGAAAAATTTTATTTTTATAATTTATGTATTTTTATAATCAGAAAAAATTTTATTTTTTATAATCAGAAAAAAATTTTATTTTTATTGTTTAAAAATGATGTTACCAAATGTTGGTGGAGGTGCATATATCCCGAATAATCGTGAATCAGAAATAGAACTAGAAAATTATATAATGAAAACTGGAGACGTTTTATCTGGTCCATTGCATCTTTCTATTCTTCCACAACAAAATACAGAGTTAACAAATAAACAATATGTTGATACACAAATCAATGACTTAAAAGAAAAATATATAAACGATGTTTTGGTTCCGCTGATGAACGAATTAAAGTTGCTTAAACTTAATGACAAATCATTAAACGAAAAATTATTAAAACTTGATAAAAAGGATAGAGAGCTAGAAGCAGATATAGCAAAACTTTTTAAAAAGATTTCTGAACAATCAAAAATTTTAATATTACTTTCTATAAATTTAAAATCTGCAGTCATTAAAAATAAACATCAGATAAAAATGTTAAAAGAACAATTAGAAGATGAAATAGAAAAACTACCTGAAAGAATTAAAAAAAATTTAAAGCAGTTACAAACTACATTCCAAAAAAGTGTGAATGAATTGAGTTCTAAAATTGCTCAACAAATTAAAAAAATAAATCAATTAAAAATTGAAGTAAAATCACTTAATGAAAAAGTTGATAAAATGAAAACTCTGAAAATCAATTTAGAAAATGAATTAAAGAAAAATTTACAAGAAAACTCTAAAGAAAATAAAGAACAGTTAGATTCCGTTAAAAGAAAAGTAGATGGTCTTAAAGTTCAATTAAATGCTTTAAAAACAGAATTAAAGAAAAGTGAGAAAAAATTAGAAATGACTGAAAAAGAAATTAAAGTACATCACACGCTTCTTGATGCAATAGATAAAGTGCAACAAGCAATTAATAAAGTTATCTCGAAGTTGTTAGATATTCATAAACGTAAATCTTAGTGTAAATATTAACTTAAATATTTTTTACCTACAAAAAATAAAAATCACAAAAAAATATAAATATAATTTAAAAAATATAAATATAATTTAAAAAATATAAAAGTATAAATATATATATAAAAAAATATAAAAGTATATAATTTTAAAAATGGATAAAATTAGAGCTAATAATTTTAAAAGAATAAAACAATTAGAAGAGTTAATAAAACAAAGAAATATTATGAAAGAAAATCATAGAATAAAAAGAATGATTGATGCAGATTTGGTTCCTGATAAAGTTAAACCAAAAACCCAATCTGTAAAAGTTAAGAACAAAAAATAAACATTTTTTATAATTTATATTTTTCCCAAAAGTCAAATTTATTACTAAAAAATGCCTATAATTTATAAACACAATCTTAAACAATTTGCTTCAAATCAAAAAATTGCTCATGAACCACGTATGAATCCGGTTTACCATTATGATAGTATAGAAACAGTCGGAACAGAAAAGTTCCTAGGTACCGCAGGTGCCGTTCAAAAAGAAGGGGATGGCATCTTTTCTGGTATTGGTAGTATCGTTAACTTAATTAAAAATAATAAAGATTTGATTACATCTGCTGCAAAAGGAGCAGCTGCTATAGGTAGTACAGCTAGTGCAATATCAAATGCTGTCAAGTCTCAAAACGAATTAAAACAACTAGAAGCTATTCGTAAACTCAAGAATGATTCTGAAGAACTAAAAAAATTAAAAAAACTTTCAGATGAAACAAAAAACAAAATTGCTAACATAGCTGTAGAGGGTAATACTAAACATAATGAAAAAACAATTGAAGAAATAAGAGGTAATGGCATTCATAGCGGAGCTGGTCTAGCAAAATTCTAAAATTATATTTTAGTAAAATTCTAAAATTATATTCAGTAAAATTCTAAAATTATATTTAGTAAAATTCTAAAATTATATTTAATAAAAATTTTTTTTCTATCTGTGAGAAAAACAAAAAGTCAAATTATTTTTATAAAAATGTCTTCGCTTATCGAAAATAAATTTAGATTAGACGATCCTCCGTTCGTCAGTTATAATCAAAAAAAGAATGACTATATAAGAGTTGCTATGAATCCCGGATCTTCCAGTAGAGTAAATACTGGAGGTGATTTAATTTTTGAAGTTGATAATCAGCAGAGTTATTTATATTTACCTGATTCATTTTTACACTGTGAATATTCTTTATATAGTGATGCTAATTTTACAACACCATTACCAGATACCGATAATATTACACTAGAGAATAATTTTTTCCCAAATTTATTTACACAAATGCGTTTAGATGTTGGAACTCAAAATATAGAAACAATAAGTGATTCCCCAGGTGTAATTGATACAATGCTTAGATTTGTAACAATTGGTGAAAATAATAAAAAGTATGAAATCGAAGGTTGGTTTCCTGATACTAATGATGGTATAATTATTGATGATTTAACTCACGCCGGAACAGATGCCGCAGGAATTGCGAAAGATGTAGAAAATATTGCAAAACATTTAAATAAAACAAATAATGATGCATATAAAGAAAGACGTGAATTTAACAAAAAAAGTAAACAGACAGTTAATTGGCCATTGTCTCCATTATTCGGATATTTAGATTATGATAAAATATCATATCAATTAAAATTTAAATTAATAATTCATCGTACAGTAAATAATGAATTAATCTTTTTTGGTAAGACTGGGAAAAAAGCATATTTAAAAATTGATAGACTTGAATGGTGGATTAAGCATATTACTCCTAGTTTAGAGGTTGAAACAGCTATTGCAAAAAGATTAAATACTAACAAACCAATTCCAGTAAATTTTCTAAAGAGAACTGCTAGTTCAGTAACTTTTTCCGAACAAAGATTTAACTGGCATTTTACTAGAACTGCGAATACCCCAAGATATTTATTACTAACATTTCAAAGAAATAATTCTCCAAGTTTTGATAAGAACAATAATATCTTCCATATTAATACAATTCGAAGCTTACAAGTTTCATTAAATCAAACTCGATATCCAATTGATCCATTAAGATTCGATGATACCAATAATCAATTTATGGAAGGATATGATTCTTATAGAAATCTTTGTACAGAATTTGGAGTTGAACCACAATTAACTCCTGGAGATTGGAGACATTTATATCCAATTTTCTGTTTCGATTTAAGTGCACAATCTGAAGATATTATTAAAAATGGTTGTGATGTAACAATTAATATTGAAAAGAAAGATTCTACAACTTCATTGATAGCTTATGGTTTATTGCTAGAAGATGCAAAATATTCTATTGAAATTCTTAATGGAAAGATGGTAAGGATAGGTTAATTAAATTCTTAGATTAAAAATTTTTTTTTGGTAACTTAAAATTTTTTTAGTAATTAGTAATAAAATTTTTGGTAACTAGAATAGATTAAAATTTTGATATCTTAAAAATTTTTTAATAACTTTAAATTCTTAACTTTAAATTCTTAACTTTAAATTCTTAACTTAAAATTTTTTATTAAAAATGTCGCAAGCGAAAAGTAATATTAATAATAAAACTGTTGAATTAAAATTACGTAATATTGTTGACAAAAATACCCCTAAAACTATTACTATTAATAAAAAAAAGTATTACATAAGTAAACCAATGATAGAGAATATTAAATTACAAGAAGAAAAGAATGGTGGGATTCTCCCATTAATTCCACTAATAATAGGAGGCATAGCTGCAGCAGGAAGTGTTGCAGGTGGGACAGCTGGTATTGTCCAAGCAGTAAATAAAAATAAATCAGAGAAGGCAGCATTAGAAGAACAAAAACGTCATAACAGAGAGTTAGAGAAAGTTGCTAGGGGTGAAGGGTCATCGGTTCATGAGTCAACGGAGATGTCTTCTAGGGCTTCGCCCGAAGGAAAAGGAGTAGTAGATAATTTTATTAGTAAATTAAAATTAGTTGATGAAGGAAAACGAGTTCTTAAAAATATTCTCCACAATGTTGATGATTTAATTGAAATTAAAGAAACTAAGGATGGTTCTGGAATATATCTAAGTCCTAGTATGATTCGGTAATAACCTGAGGAGCTTCGCTCCGATTCGGTAAAACAATTTTTTTTATCTTCTTAATTTTTTTTTTATCTTTTAAAATGAATTCTAAAAATTCCGAAAATTTAATTAAATTAAAAATTTCTAATTTAGATTTATTGAATTATCTATTAAACAAAAATAAAAACTCAAACTGTAAAATTTATGAAGGTAACGACGATAAACAAAGTTTGGTTACTACCTACGGTGGTGATATACAAAAAACATTAGAAAACTTTCCTGGATTTATTTGGAGTAAATATTCGAAAGAAAAACATCTTCCTGGTCATTCATATACTGGGCCAGGAACTCGATTAGATATAAGACTAGATGAGAATAATAATCCGAAACCAGGTGAAGAACCAATAAATAGAGTAGATGCCGCCGCTTACAGGCATGATTTAGCTTATCGAAATCATGATCTAAGTTCTCGACATGCAGCTGACAAGAAGATGATTCAAGAATTAGATAGTATTCAGAATCCTACATTTAGAGAAAAGATTGAAAGAATGTTTGTTAAGAAAGCTTTACAAGCTAAAATATTATTCGGCCAGGGTTTAAATGAAACGTCAGCAAAGCTGTCTGAGAGCAACGCTCGAAATCATAATTCAGACGTTTATGCATCTGAAATTCATAAAGAATACAGAAGGCCTAAATATTTATTAAAAGTAAAAGTATTTAATAAAGATGATATTTGGAGTGCTGATCTTATTCATATGCCGAATGAAAGGGACCGAACCGAAGGTTCTAAGACAAAGTCTGACTACAAATACGCATTGACCGTTATAGATTTATATACACGATACGCTTGGGTAAAGCCTTTAAAAAATAAAAGTGGTCTATCAGTTAAATATGCGTTTGAAGAAATCTTTAAAGAAAGTAATAGAAAGCCAAAAAAATTGTTTGTTGATAAAGGGTCGGAATTTTATAACCGAAACGTTCAGCCACTATTTGAAATTGTTTATTCAACTGAAAATGCAGGAAAAGCTGTAGTGATAGAAAGATTCAATCGGACGTTAAAAAATAAATTTTTCAAGAAATTTACTCAGCAAGGAAATCAGAAATGGTTGAAGATATTACCAGGAATTGTGGAAGAGTACAATAATAAAGTTCATTCAGGTATTGAAGAAACTCCAAAGAATGCTTCTGACGACCCTGATTTGATACGAAAAAAAATATTCGAGAATAATAATTTGAATGAGAGTAATCCGAATTTGCAGAAACTTAAGCCGAAATTTAAAATTGGAGATAGAGTTAGAATATTTAAATATAAGAACAAATTTGAAAAAGGCTTTGTTGGTTATTGGACTAAAGAAATATTTGAAGTTTGCAAAATAAATCAAAGTTATCCGATTACTTATGAAATTAAAGATTTAGATAATGAGGATATCAGAGGTCGTTTTTATCAAAATGAATTACAGAAAACAGAGCTTTAACCTTTAGGTGGTGCTTTAGCTAGCTTCGCTTGAGTTATAGATTGTTTAACTCTAACATAATATCTAGAAATGGTACTCCTTTTTGTAATTTAAATAAAACATAAAGACATAATTGTCCACAATAAGTAGTTCCCGGTTTTTGAATTTGAAATGTATTATAAGTTCCATTTTCAAGTAATTTTTTAACTTCGTTTGTAGGTGGAAGACCATATGAGTCAAAATAATAATTATCTCCGTTTTTACTAAAGCTACCTGCTGACCAATGTACGCCGTTTTGGTCTGAAGTGTGAAGATTCGTTATGAAATTTACAGTTATTGATGGAACTTTGTTCCGGGAACTGAAGGTTCCTGATGGCCTATTTTTTAGGAATTGTAATTCGTTTCTCATTAGAACATGAAAATTCTTTATTCCTAATTCATTTGCGATTTTCTTTAGTCGAAATTTGTCGTAGTTTGCGTTCCATATAATTTAAAAAACTCATTTATGTTGCTCATTTTATAATTAAAAATATTTCTTATAGGAATCCCTAGAAGACAGAAGGGAGGGGGTATTGATTTAAAACTGTTCTCTAATGATGTCTTTCCTTACTACTTAGACAGAAGAGGGGGTATTGATTTAAAACTGTTCTCTAATGATGTCTTTCCTTACTACTTATTCGATTTTGAAATGATTTAATTTAATCTAAATGAAAACGTTACATTGTTCCATTTTATTTTTATGAACTCTCATTAAGAGGTTATTGTTTGTTTTATCTGTATTAAGACATTAGCAACATCTGTTTCCACATTTCTCAAACCGCATGATTGTTTAGGGATCATACGGGTTGTGCATTCATCAATGACGTTAATAGCATAAAAGCATTTTATTAATTCATTCTCTGCTTTGAGGGAATATTCTGTTGTTATAGCAATCATTCAATACAATATCGCAGTATCGATAGTCGAGACCAATTGTCGAGCCAAAACCGCAACCATTCCGGTTTTGGTCGCCAGTTTGGATTTGGATCTGGCCGATGAAATGATTTACAATGCAGTGCAATTTCCTCATTGTCATTCAAGTACATTTAATCATACGCATCATGTCATACCCGTATGTTGCCAAGCAAACTTCATACACTTACAATGCCGCTTTGCTTAGATCACCATTCATAAATTTCACTTACTATTTAAACACACACACAATTCATAAAACGTGACACATTACAATCTTAGTTTAAATCTTATACAAACCGAAGGTTCTAGGGCTTGGCCCGTATCATCACAATGGTTGGATCTACTGAAAGATCTGTTCGATTGAAGACAAAGCGGAGAAGAATTCTGAAGTTATCAAGGTAATCATACATCTGCAATCACAAAGTAAAATATTCTTACACTTGGATATGAGAAGAATTTTTGAATACATCGGAAACCCGCACATCAATTATGGGTCATGATTTTCAAGGTAAAAATTGTAATTCACAAATTTGAGATTCTTAACTTTTCTGATTTTTAGTGTCCTAGAACGGTCATGATTTTGAGGGTGAAAATCGAACCGAAGGTTCTAAGGCTTCACCTGATTGTAATTCACAAATTTGAGATTCTTAACTTTTCTAATTTTTCGGTGTCCTGGAACGGTCATGATTTTAAGGGTGAAAATTGTAATTCTCAAATTTGAGATACTCAACTTTTATATTTTTTGGTGTCCTAGAACGGTCATGATTTTCAAGGTAAAAATTGTAATTCACAAATTTGAGATTCTTAACTTTTCTGATTTTTTGGTGTCCTAGAACGGTCATGATTTTAAGGGTGAAAATTGTAATTCTCAAATTTGAGATTTTGAAAAATTTGAAAATTGGGTACTTTTAAAAACGACATAAATTCATAAATTTAGACCCTTTTTCAGGTTTTTAAGACCTAAATTCATGAATTTGGTTCATTCAAAAAGTACCATTTTTTTCAAAAATGGTACATTTAAAAACGACATAAATTCATGAATTTAGGTCTTAAAAACCTGAAAAAGGGTCTAAATTTATGAATTTATGTCGTTTTTAAAGATACTAATTTTTTTGATTTTATGGTGTCCTGGAACGGTCTTTTACCCATTACTTCCATCCCCCAGCACACCTAAGTCTATTATGGAGACATTATTGCTACTTTGTACAACCCAAACTCCGTTTACTTGGAATGGGCAGTTATACAAGCAAATTGATGGTGTTACCATGGGCTCACCACTTGGCCCTCTCTATGCCAATTTTTCAATGTCTTACATTGAAAATCAAGTTTTCTCCAATCTTCCAAGTGGGGTGAAACCGAGATGTTATTTTCGATACGATGATGATACCTTTCTTATTGTACAATCACATGATGACCTTGTAACGGTCTATGTCAAACCCCTGATATCTAACTGCCCTGCTTCATAGCATAAAGCTGTGAGGTAATGTTCAGCGTGCTTTGAATGAATGTTACCAAGATTGATGTTAAATACAAATTCAAACTTTGCGAAGTATCAACTATATGCTGACGCACTAATAGAGTATTTGAGAATACTTATCTTCGCATTTTACAATTGGTGAGCCCGACTTTCAAATGCAGAAGACCGAAGAATCATCCGATGCAATCAGTGCCGTCACAACAGTTAAACTTCCAATATTTTCAACGACTAAACCCCTGACGTGGTTCCGGCGAGCCGAAGTTCAAATCCGCCTCCAGAAAATTACACGCAGTTCAACGAAGTCAGACCATGTTATTCAATCACTTCCCGATTGTGTGTTTACAAAAATTTCCTCTTGGTTAGATGAACAACCGTCAGAAATTGAATATTCTGGTTTGAAGACATTTCTTAAAAAGTTCACTATAACTCCAGCTGAGCGCACTCAAAGAATCCTGGATATGACAAAGCGTAGCAATGCTGATCAATCTCCTCGTGAACTGTGGGACGAAATCCAATCTTTAGTTCATCTCCCTGAAATCGACCCAATAACTCAAAAGCATTCACGTCTGAATTTAGAGCGTCAAATTTGGTTGCGAACACTTCCTGAGTCCTTCGATCACTACTCAGAGACGCAGACGAATCATCTGTCGATTCCCTTATTGAAAAAGCTGAATCTCTATCGATTGCGAATAAATCTGCACGATTCAACGCTGTCAAGACGTCGTCCACGTGGCATGAAGTATGTGAACTTGGCAATGAGTCAGTCAACTCTCATCAAGATGCATCAGGCATAAATGCTGCTAATTCAAAGAAGATCAAAAGCAAATACATTGTGGCGCAACGTTCAAAGAAGGGATATATAACAGTCTGGCATTTGTAATTTTCACGACAGATATGGATCTAATGCTCGCAGTTGTGTTGAAGGCTGTCTATGGATCTCAAAAAACGGCATGAGCGGTCGTCATCTTTAATGACGGCCGCAATTAGCAATGTCTTGCATGACAAAGTCTCAAAGTTGTATAAAATTATTGATGAACTATCTGGACGATCATTTCTAGTCGACACTGGTGCACACTGCTCAATCATTCCTGTATCCTCCTCACAAATACCGTATCAAGATCCTAATGTTCCCGCCCTCGTAGCAGCTGATGGATCACCGATCAAAGCTTACACTTTTCAAGAGGTAACGCTACGGTTCGAAGGACACACATACAAGTGGCAGTTCGTGGTTGCTGATGTTCGACAATCGTTATTGGGTGCAGATTTCTTGGCACACTATCAACTCCTTGTTGACGTGGCTCGTCGTCGTCTTATCAATATTGAGACATTTGCAGCACTTCAGATAGAGCCTGTTTTGCTCGATGACATTAACTGCATTTCCCCACGAATCGTTGATCACTACGGTCATTTATTCACTGAGTTTGCGGACGTGTTCCGAGCAGAGCTGAAACAGAATCCCGGTGTCGCCGCAAAGCATGGGATCATGCATTATATTAAAACCAATGGACCTCCGGTACACTCACGCTTTCGACGTCTTCCACCAAACAAGCTTGAAATAGCAAAGGAACATTTCGCCGAAATGGAAAAGATGGGAATATGCACAAAGTCGGCCAGCCCATGGGCATCCCCTCTTCACATGGTTCCAAAATCTGATGGTTCTTATCGTACATGTGGAGATTGCCGTCGATCGGACATGCAAACGGAAGCAGATCATTACCCAACTCCCAACATCACATCTAACCTTCACGGAGCTATTGTGTTTTCCAAACTAGACCTTCTAAAAGGTTATTTCCAGGTTCCGGTAAACCCAGCAGATATACCAAAAACTGCCATAATCACGCCGTTTGGAACATATGTATTCCATTACTCAACGTTTGGACTCAGAAATTCTGGTGCAACATTTCAGCGCATGATGGATACAATATTTGGCAACTTGCCTTTCTGCATCGTTTACGTTGATGACATTCTGGTATTTTCAAGAACACATGATGATCACAGAGCACATTTGAAACAGATTCTTCAACTTTTGCGTGAAAATGGGCTTGTTGTTCGCTCTGACAAGTGTATCTTTGGTGCTTCAGAAATTGATTTTTTAGGCCATAATATCGACTGTAATGGAATTCGTCCTCTTTCATGTGAGGTCAACGTTGTTAGCAAGTTTCCTGTTCCTGCCACGGTAAAATCTTTACAAGAGTTCGTTGGAATGATAAATTATTACCATCGATTTATTCCTAATGCAGCAAGGATCATGAAACCACTATATGATGTCATTTCAAACAAGGCGAAAGTCTTACAATGGGGACAAAGTCAACAATTGGCGTTCGAAGCGGCAAAGAAAGCTTTGGCCAACGCAGCTGTTCTCGTTCATCCACTTCCGAATGCGCCTCTTGTTCTATCGACTGATGCCAGCAATATTGCCATCGGTGCAGTTCTCGAGCAAGTTGTGAAAGATCAACACCAACCGATTGCATTTTTCAGCAAGAAGCTTCGACAACCAGAATTGAAGTACAGTACATTTGATCGCGAACTTCTCGCCGTATACTTTTCAATTCGACATTTCAAGTACTTCCTCGATGGTGTAGAATTTTGCATTAGAACCGATCATAGACCACTAGTGCAGGCTCTTGTCAAGTCATCTGATGCTTGGTCAGCTAGGCAGCAACGTCAATTATCAGCCATAGCCGAAATGAACTGCACAGTTGAATATCTTCCGGGAAAGTCTAACCCAGTTGCCGATGCTTTATCTCGCGTTGAAATTTCATCAATACATGTTAGAATTGATTACTCTGCGATGGCTTCTGAACAGCGTCTAGATTCTGAAACTCGAGCATATCAAACTGCTATTACCGGGTTGAAGTGGAAAGAAGTTCTTTTCGGTGATGTGGCCCTTCTATGTGACATAAGTACAGGTAGACCACGGCCATTGGTTCCCAAGAAATTTAGAAGAGAAGTCTTTGATTTAATTCACGGAAATTCCCATCCGTCTATTCGCTCATCTGTAAGACTTATCACATCGAAATTTGTGTGGCACTCTATGAAGCGCGATATTCGCTATTGGTCACATGCATGTCTTGATTGTCAAAGAAGCAAAGTGACTCGTCATACTGAATCAGGTATAAGTGACTTTCCACAACCTAGACGACATTTTGGACACATCCACGTAGATATTGTTGGACCAATGCCGACTTCAAATGGTTTCCGATATTTATTTACCATAGTAACCTTGTCTAAAAATGCAATGAGTAGCGCCTGCGTGAAGCGCCTCAATCTCGGATGCGGTATTAAGTGATTGCAGAAAGCCGCCCTCCACGTGCCTGCGTTAAAGCAGAGCCTTCCTGGCTAATTCACGCTCTCAACAGATGGTCCGGTGGCCTTGTGACTAGAGGGTATGCTTGCACGTCCTCTATCTCCAACGTCGCTGGTTCAAATCTATCCAAGACTGATGAGGCCCAACATGCCGAAACATGTCTCGTGCTGGTTGCATCTGTTGAGATTTGATAAATATATATATATATATATATATATATATATATATATATATATATATATATATATATATATATATATATATATATATATATATAAATAGAAATGAAAAGCACCAAAAATGGAGAAAAATATAGTAATTATCGTGACCAAAGAGAGTATAAATGAAACGACCAATAGTAACTAAAATGCCCGACTGGTTTCTGCCTCTTAGAGGCTTCTCAAGGGCTGCAATGAACTATATTTGCATAGTTAACTCAAAATTATACATTCGAAAATTATGGTATGTAGAGATGAAACACAACTTCTCACAAATAAAGATATGTTGCCATATCAGATAAGGACTGAAAAATAGAAATCGAATGAAATGTGGAATTGACTGAAATCTATGAAAATTTATACGGTTGAAGGTTCTTATTGATTACTGTATACATGTAGGCTATTAATTATTATTGAGCACTGGTCTTAGTATATTGATGCAGATTTTTTCTTTTTCTTCCCTACAAACTTTCCCGCAATTCGGAGGTAATTTGATGATGGGTATAACATTAAAAGGAGGATTATTATTTCCTGAACAGGTATGTATATGCTTGCTCACTTCAAGGATTCTATACTTTTCTTCATTAACTTGTTGCCGGTGAACTCTTACACGGGAACGCAAGCTATCCCCCGTTTGACCAACATAAAATGCACTGCATCCACGACACTCAAGTACATATATAACGTCTTTGCTGTTGCAATTCATACTTGCTTTTATACTAAATATTTTATCTTCTTAATTGTTGTTCATATATTTAAGTTTATCACCTTCTATCATGGATGTACAGCACATGCATCTTTCATTATGGCATTTGGTAGCTCCAACTATTGTGATTCTGTTTCGTCGAGATAGCATATTCAGGAGGGATTGTGGTTGTTTGTAAAAAGGTTTGACTGTATAATTTTGGAAAGAATGATTCAATTTCAAGCTTGAAAATACTGGATTCACAACATCAGCATAAATGTTAGGTTCATTAGGATTATAAGTTTTTATAAATGGAATTATACTTTCCTTTTTGTCGTTTACCTTGTTTTCAACAACCATATTAGATTTATTGATTGCATCATTAACCAACTCATTTGGATAGTTCAGTTTTTTAAGTCTTAAACGCAATTCATTTAATCGAACGTTTTGTAAATCTTCGTTGGAAATTATTCTGCGAATCCGTTTAGCCAATACATAGGGAATGTTCCTGAGAATGTGGCGGGGATGACATGAAGTAAACGGGACGTAGTTGAAGCTGTCGGTTGGTTTGTGGTAAATATCCCTCTCAATTTTATCTCCCTTTCTGAATATCGTTATGTCTAAAAAATTAAGTTTATCTTTTCCTGTTTCCATAGTAAATTTGATCTTGCTATCCAAACCATTCAGGATTTCTATAAAAACGTCAATAACACCGAATGAGTCTTGCCATATCAAAAAGCAGTCGTCCAAATACCTGCACCATGAATCACAAAACAGTTGATAATTGTCTACAGTAAATACGTCCTTGACTAGGGAATACATACTTTCTTCAAGAAATGCCATAGTTAAATTTGCGTATGTTGGAGCGATCTTTGTTCCCATGGCTGTGCCAGCCGTTTGTAAATATATTTGTGATTCAAAGTTGAAGAAATTGTTTTCTAATATGATCTTCACGCCTTCTAAAATAAAATCAAGCAAAAATCTAGCATCAATATAATCCCTTCTGTTGGTTATCCAATATTGAACAGCTTTTAGACCAAGTTCATATATATATATATATATATATATATATATATATATATATATATATATATACATACATATATATGTTGTTTTGTTTACAAGTGTTGTTAAACAGTTGGTCGTTCATCAATTTATTGCATTTTTGTAAAGTTCTTTCAGTTTTTCTATATAATTGTTTTCCCTTGTGATCTAATACTTTGAAGGCGATGTTAGAATACCATTTTACAATATGATATTGATTATTGGACAACGTTTCGGACCTGAAAACTCGGTCCATTTTCAAGTACAAAGAAGTTATGAAAGCATTTAAAAATCATAAGTTACAACATATAAAAATATCACTATTATCAAATAACGTTTAAATGTCTAGTTAATCCCATATCTCTTTTATTTAGTGTGGGATTTCTTTCTTTGATTAGAATGGCTTCAGCGATCTGCAACTCATTGATATCTGAGAATTTAGCTAGCACAGACATAGAGTCAATGATGTTTTTGGGTTTTGTGCTGTGTGTTGCAAATGAGTGTTGTTTGATTGAGCCATTGTTCTCGTGTTGTTTGGATCTGACTGACAACTGGTTTGTCGTATAGCCGATGTAGTGAGCATTGTTACAAATGTTCTCCGGACATGAATATTGGTATACGACACGATCAGTTGATGTTGATTTATCAAATTTAGTTTTTATGGCTGATGACAATTTTAGGTTTTTGTAATAAATTCTGACTTTTATCTTGCTGTCTTCTGATACTGGCTTGACACTGTCATTTACAATCTTCGTAAGTCTTTTCTCTTCAATTGTAGAGCTTGAAGTCAACTGTCCATGGTAATAGAAGACCACATCTACTGTTTCTTTTTTATCTTCTTTTGAGAGAAATCTGTCAAGATGGATTTTGATATATTTATCCACTAATGATAAAGGATAGTTGTTGTTCACCAAAATTTGTTTAACTGTTCTTATTTCGTTATCAAAGGATGACCAATCTGAACACAAAGACAAAGCTCGATGAATATAGCTCTTGATGACAGAAATCTTGTAGCGCTCAGTTGTGAAGGAATTGAAATCAAGGCAAGTACCACCCGAAACCTTTTTCCGATAAACCGAGAATGTTAGGATATCATCACGTTTGACAAGAACATCCAAAAATTGTAAACGTGCCATTCGTCTCAATGTCAAAGGTGAATTCTAAAACCGAGTTTTCTTTGAATCTATCAATAATGAAGTTAAGATGATCATGTGATTGCAAATAAGAAAGGTATCATCAACGTATCGAAAATAACATCTCGGTTTCACCTCACTTGGAAGATTGGAGAAAACTTGATTTTCAATGTAAGACATATAAAAATTGGCATAGAGAGGGCCAAGTGGTGAGCCCATGGAAACACCATCAATTTGCTTGTATAACTGCCCATTCCAAGTAAACGGAGTTTGGGTTGTACAAAGTAGCAATAATTTCTCCATAATAGACTTAGGTATGCTGGGGGATGGAAAATTTGGATGCGAGTATAATCTGGACAAGATAATATGTGTAGTTTCAATGACTGGAACATTAGTAAAAGAGTCCGACGACATCCATTGAAGCCATGATCCCTCCACTCAAGTTGCTGAGAGACATCGATTTATTTACGAAATCAAAGGATGAGTCAGTCATGAAAGAAGAATCACAATAAGGCTTGATCAACCCATTCAAGTATTGACTTAACTCGTGAGTAACAGTTCCAACCATAGAAATAATTGGACGAAGAGGAGGATCAGAAACACTTTTGTGAACCTTAGGTAAACCGTAAAGGAATCCCGGCCGAAAGTATCCGGTTAGTTTTTTGATTTTTATATTGTTGGATGAATTTGCAATGACATTATTCAATTCGCGCTTCAGTTTATCAGTTGGGTCACTTTGTAATGGTAGGAATTTCGAAGTGTCATTCACAATCGCGTTCAACTTTTCATTATAGTCATCTCTATCCATTAAAACACACTTTCCACCTTTATCAGCCTTTTTAATAACTAAGTTTATGTTGTTTTTGAGACGCTTTAAAGCATTTTGCTCTGGTTTAGAAAGTGGACTTTTACTTTTGTCTGTGGTTTTTGTAAAAGCAAAATTTTTTAGATCAGCCACGAGTTTGTCATTATTTACAATTTTGACCACATTTTCAAAGTCTGATTTCTTGATGGATGAATACAATTTTTTCTGTTTCAACCTTTTTCTTCAATTCATCGTATCTCGGTTTCAAACAGAAATCCATACCCTTTTGTAGTAGACTGTTTTCGTCATTACTCAATGTGGTCGAAGAGCAATTTATGACTCGATCTTGTTCTTCAGGCAGGTACATATCAGCATCGTATAAGTTCATCAGTTTCTTCAGTTGTTTGAATTTCACATTTTCTGATACTGAGTTGCATATTCGAAGCATAAAGTGCATCAGTCCAAGGAAGCGAAAATCAGATGTCACATGTTGTCTTAATTCAATCAGATTTTTGCACAGTTCTTTTTGAAGCAATGTCAGTTTGTTCTTAGCTTCAGCAATTTCAATATCAATTAATTCTGTACGGAAACGCTCTGTTTTTTCATGTTTACGAGCAGCATCATTGTGTAAGCGAAAATTAGTGTATTTTGGTAAAATGTTGTTTTGTTTACAAGTGTTGTTAAACAGTTGGTCGTTCATCAATTTATTGCATTTTTGTAAAGTTCTTTCTGTTTTTCTATATAATTGTTTTCCCTTGTGATCTAATACTTTGAAGGCGATGTTAGAATACCATTTTACAATATAATATTGATTATTGGACAACGTTTCGGACCTGAAAACTCGGTCCATTTTCAAGTACAAAGAAGTTATGAAAGCATTTAAAAATCATAAGTTACAACATATAAAAATATCACTATTATCAAATAACGTTTAAATGTCTAGTTAATCCCATATCTCTTTTATTTAGTGTGGGATTTCTTTCTTTGATTAGAATGGCTTCAGCGATCTGCAACTCATTGATATCTGAGAATTTAGCTAGCACAGACATAGAGTCAATGATGTTTTTGGGTTTTGTGCTGTGTGTTGCAAATGAGTGTTGTTTGATTGAGCCATTGTTCTCGTGTTGTTTGGATCTGACTGACAACTGGTTTGTCGTATAGCCGATGTAGTGAGCATTGTTACAAATGTTCTCCGGACATGAATATTGGTATACGACACGATCAGTTGATGTTGATTTATCAAATTTAGTTTTTATGGCTGATGACAATTTTAGGTTTTTGTAATAAATTCTGACTTTTATCTTGCTGTCTTCTGATACTGGCTTGACACTGTCATTTACAATCTTCGTAAGTCTTTTCTCTTCAATTGTAGAGCTTGAAGTCAACTGTCCATGGTAATAGAAGACCACATCTACTGTTTCTTTTTTATCTTCTTTTGAGAGAAATCTGTCAAGATGGATTTTGATATATTTATCCACTAATGATAAAGGATAGTTGTTGTTCACCAAAATTTGTTTAACTGTTCTTATTTCGTTATCAAAGGATGACCAATCTGAACACAAAGACAAAGCTCGATGAATATAGCTCTTGATGACAGAAATCTTGTAGCACTCAGTTGTGAAGGAATTGAAATCAAGGCAAGTACCACCTGAAACCTTTTTCCGATAAACCGAGAATGTTAGGATATCATCACGTTTGACAAGAACATCCAAAAATTGTAACGTGCCATTCGTCTCAATGTCAAAGGTGAATTCTAAAACCGAGTTTTCTTTGAATCTATCAATAATGAAGTTAAGATGATCATGTGATTGCAAAATAAGAAAGGTATCATCAACGTATCGAAAATAACATCTCGGTTTCACCTCACTTGGAAGATTGGAGAAAACTTGATTTTCAATGTAAGACATATAAAATTGGCATAGAGAGGGCCAAGTGGTGAGCCATGGAAACACCATCAATTTGCTTGTATAACTGCCCATTCCAAGGTAAACGGAGTTTGGGTTGTACAAAGTAGCAATAATTTCTCCATAATAGACTTAGGTATGCTGGGGGATGGAAAATTTGGATGCGAGTATAATCTGGACAAGATAATATGTGTAGTTTCAATGACTGGAACATTAGTAAAGAGAACATTAGTAAAAAATTTTTGGATGTTCTTGTCAAACGTGATGATATCCTAACATTCTCGGTTTATCGGAAAAAGGTTTCGGGTGGTACTTGCCTTGATTTCAATTCCTTCACAACTGAGCGCTACAAGATTTCTGTCATCAAGAGCTATATTCATCGAGCTTTGTCTTTGTGTTCAGATTGGTCATCCTTTGATAACGAAATAAGAACAGTTAAACAAATTTTGGTGAACAACAACTATCCTTTATCATTAGTGGATAAATATATCAAAATCCATCTTGACAGATTTCTCTCAAAAGAAGATAAAAAAGAAACAGTAGATGTGGTCTTCTATTACCATGGACAGTTGACTTCATGCTCTACAATTGAAGAGAAAAGACTTACGAAGATTGTAAATGACAGTGTCAAGCCAGTATCAGAAGACAGCAAGATAAAAGTCAGAATTTATTACAAAAACCTAAAATTGTCATCAGCCATAAAAACTAAATTTGATAAATCAACATCAACTGATCGTGTCGTATACCAATATTCATGTCCGGAGAACATTTGTAACAATGCTCACTACATCGGCTATACGACAAACCAGTTGTCAGTCAGATCCAAACAACACGAGAACAATGGCTCAATCAAACAACACTCATTTGCAACACACAGCACAAAACCCAAAAACATCATTGACTCTATGTCTGTGCTAGCTAAATTCTCAGATATCAATGAGTTGCAGATCGCTGAAGCCATTCTAATCAAAGAAAGAAATCCCACACTAAATAAAAGAGATATGGGATTAACTAGACATTTAAACGTTATTTGATAATAGTGATATTTTTATATGTTGTAACTTATGATTTTTAAATGCTTTCATAACTTCTTTGTACTTGAAAATGGACCGAGTTTCAGGTCCGAAACGTTGTCCAATAATCAATATTATATTGTAAAATGGTATTCTAACATCGCCTTCAAAGTATTAGATCACAAGGGAAAACAATTATAAAGAAAAACAGAAAGAACTTTACAAAAATGCAATAAATTGATGAACGACCAACTGTTTAACAACACTTGTAAACAAAACAACATTTTACCAAAATACACTAATTTTCGCTTACACAATGATGCTGCTCGTAAACATGAAAAAACGGAGCGTTTCCGTACAGAATTAATTGATATTGAAATTGCTGAAGCTAAGAACAAACTGACATTGCTTCAAAAAGAACTGTGCAAAAATCTGATTGAATTAAGACAACATGTGACATCTGATTTTCGCTTCCTTGGACTGATGCACTTTATGCTTCGAATATGCAACTCAGTATCAGAAAATGTGAAATTCAAACAACTGAAGAAACTGATGAACTTATACGATGCTGATATGTACCTGCCTGAAGAACAAGATCGAGTCATAAATTGCTCTTCGACCACATTGAGTAATGACGAAAACAGTCTACTACAAAAGGGTATGGATTTCTGTTTGAAACCGAGATACGATGAATTGAAGAAAAAGGTTGAAACAGAAAAAATTGTATTCATCCATCAAGAAATCAGACTTTGAAAATGTGGTCAAAATTGTAAATAATGACAAACTCGTGGCTGATCTAAAAAGTTTTGCTTTTACAAAAACCACAGACAAAAGTAAAAGTCCACTTTCTAAACCAGAGCAAAATGCTTTAAAGCGTCTCAAAAACAACATAAACTTAGTTATTAAAAAGGCTGATAAAGGTGGAAAGTGTGTTTTAATGGATAGAGATGACTATAATGAAAAGTTGAACGCGATTGTGAATGACACTTCGAAATTCCTACCATTACAAAGTGACCCAACTGATAAACTGAAGCGCGAATTGAATAATGTCATTGCAAATTCATCCAACAATATAAAAATCAAAAAACTAACCGGATACTTTCGGCCGGGATTCCTTTACGGTTTACCTAAGGTTCACAAAAGTGTTTCTGATCCTCCTCTTCGTCCAATTATTTCTATGGTTGGAACTGTTACTCACGAGTTAAGTCAATACTTGAATGGGTTGATCAAGCCTTATTGTGATTCTTCTTTCATGACTGACTCATCCTTTGATTTCGTAAATAAATCGATGTCTCTCAGCAACTTGAGTGGAGGGATCATGGCTTCAATGGATGTCGTCGGACTCTTTACTAATGTTCCAGTCATTGAAACTACACATATTATCTTGTCCAGATTATACTCGCATCCAAATTTTCCATCCCCCAGCATACCTAAGTCTATTATGGAGAAATTATTGCTACTTTGTACAACCCAAACTCCGTTTACTTGGAATGGGGCAGTTATACAAGCAAATTGATGGTGTTTCCATGGGCTCACCACTTGGCCCTCTCTATGCCAATTTTTATATGTCTTACATTGAAAATCAAGTTTTCTCCAATCTTCCAAGTGAGGTGAAACCGAGATGTTATTTTCGATACGTTGATGATACCTTTCTTATTTTGCAATCACATGATCATCTTAACTTCATTATTGATAGATTCAAAGAAAACTCGGTTTTAGAATTCACCTTTGACATTGAGACGAATGGCACGTTACAATTTTTGGATGTTCTTGTCAAACGTGATGATATCCTAACATTCTCGGTTTATCGGAAAAAGGTTTCGGGTGGTACTTGCCTTGATTTCAATTCCTTCACAACTGAGCGCTACAAGATTTCTGTCATCAAGAGCTATATTCATCGAGCTTTGTCTTTGTGTTCAGATTGGTCATCCTTTGATAACGAAATAAGAACAGTTAAACAAATTTTGGTGAACAACAACTATCCTTTATCATTAGTGGATAAATATATCAAAATCCATCTTGACAGATTTCTCTCAAAAGAAGATAAAAAAGAAACAGTAGATGTGGTCTTCTATTACCATGGACAGTTGACTTCAAGCTCTACAATTGAAGAGAAAAGACTTACGAAGATTGTAAATGACAGTGTCAAGCCAGTATCAGAAGACAGCAAGATAAAAGTCAGAATTTATTACAAAACCTAAAATTGTCATCAGCCATAAAAACTAAATTTGATAAATCAACATCAACTGATCGTGTCGTATACCAATATTCATGTCCGGAGAACATTTGTAACAATGCTCACTACATCGGCTATACGACAAACCAGTTGTCAGTCAGATCCAAACAACACGAGAACAATGGCTCAATCAAACAACACTCATTTGCAACACACAGCACAAAACCCAAAAACATCATTGACTCTATGTCTGTGCTAGCTAAATTCTCAGATATCAATGAGTTGCAGATCGCTGAAGACATTCTAATCAAAAGAAAGAAATCCCACACTAAATAAAAGAGATATGGATTAACTAGACATTTAAACGTTATTTGATAATAGTGATATTTTTATATGTTGTAACTTATGATTTTTAAATGCTTTCATAACTTCTTTGTACTTGAAAATGGACCGAGTTTTCAGGTCCGAAACGTTGTCCAATAATCAATATTATATTGTAAAATGGTATTCTACATCGCCTTCAAAGTATTAGATCACAAGGGAAAACAATTATATAGAAAAACAGAAAGAACTTTACAAAAATGCAATAAATTGATGAACGACCAAACTGTTTAACAACACTTGTAAACAAAACAACATTTTACCAAAAGACACTAATTTTCGCTTACACAATGATGCTGCTCGTAAACATGAAAAAACGGAGCGTTTCCGTACAGAATTAATTGATATTGAAATTGCTGAAGCTAAGAACAAACTGACATTGCTTCAAAAAGAACTGTGCAAAAATCTGATTGAATTAAGACAACATGTGACATCTGATTTTCGCTTCCTTGGACTGATGCACTTTATGCTTCGAATATGCAACTCAGTATCAGAAAATGTGAAATTCAATCAACTGAAGAAACTGATGAACTTATACGATGCTGATATGTACTGCTGAAGAACAAGATCGAGTCATAAATTGCTCTTCGACCACATTGAGTAATGACGAAAACAGTCTACTACAAAAGGGTATGGATTTCTGTTTGAAACCGAGATACGATGAATTGATGAAAAAGGTTGAAACAGAAAAATTGTATTCATCCATCAAGATATCAGACTTTGAAAATGTGGTCAAAATTGTAAATAATGACAAACTCGTGGCTGATCTAAAAAGTTTTGCTTTTACAAAAACCACAGACAAAAGTAAAAGTCCACTTTCTAAACCAGAGCAAAATGCTTTTAAAGCGTCTCAAAAACAACATAAACTTAGTTATTAAAAGGCTGATAAAGGTGGAAAGTGTGTTTTAATGGATAGAGATGACTATAATGAAAAGTTGAACGCGATTGTGAATGACACTTCGAAATTCCTACCATTACAAAGTGACCCAACTGATAAACTGAAGCGCGAATTGAATAATGTCATTGCAAATTCATCCAACAATATAAAAATCAAAAAACTAACCGGATACTTTCGGCCGGGATTCCTTTACGGTTTACCTAAGGTTCACAAAAGTGTTTCTGATCCTCCTCTTTCGTCCAATTATTTCTATGGTTGGAACTGTTACTCACGAGTTAAGTCAATACTTGAATGGGTTGATCAAGCCTTATTGTGATTCTTCTTTCATGACTGACTCATCCTTTGATTTCGTAAATAAATCGATGTCTCTCAGCAACTTGAGTGGAGGGATCATGGCTTCAATGGATGTCGTCGGACTCTTTACTAATGTTCCAGTCATTGAAACTACACATATTATCTTGTCCAGATTATACTCGCATCCAAATTTTCCATCCCCCAGCATACCTAAGTCTATTATGGAGAAATTATTGCTACTTTGTACAACCCAAACTCCGTTTACTTGGAATGGGCAGTTATACAAGCAAATTGATGGTGTTTCCATGGCTCACCACTTGGCCCTCTCTATGCCAATTTTTATATGTCTTACATTGAAAATCAAGTTTTCTCCAATCTTCCAAGTGAGGTGAAAACCGAGATGTTATTTTCGATACGTTGATGATACCTTTCTTATTTTGCAATCACATGATCATCTTAACTTCATTATTGATAGATTCAAAGAAAACTCGGTTTTAGAATTCACCTTTGACATTGAGACGAATGGCACGTTACAATTTTTGGATGTTCTTGTCAAACGTGATGATATCCTAACATTCTCGGTTTATCGGAAAAAGGTTTCGGGTGGTACTTGCCTTGATTTCAATTCCTTCACAACTGAGCGCTACAAGATTTCTGTCATCAAGAGCTATATTCATCGAGCTTTGTCTTTGTGTTCAGATTGGTCATCCTTTGATAACGAAATAAGAACAGTTAAACAAATTTTGGTGAACAACAACTATCCTTTATCATTAGTGGATAAATATATCAAAATCCATCTTGACAGATTTCTCTCAAAAGAAGATAAAAAAGAAACAGTAGATGTGGTCTTCTATTACCATGGACAGTTGACTTCAAGCTCTACAATTGAAGAGAAAAGACTTACGAAGATTGTAAAATGACAGTGTCAAGCCAGTATCAGAAGACAGCTAGATAAAAGTCAGAATTTATTACAAAAACCTAAAATTGTCATCAGCCATAAAAACTAAATTTGATAAATCAACATCAACTGATCGTGTCGTATACCAATATTCATGTCGGAGAACATTTGTAACAATGCTCACTACATCGGCTATACGACAAACCAGTTGTCAGTCAGATCCAAACAACACGAGAACAATGGCTCAATCAAACAACACTCATTTGCAACACACAGCACAAAACCCAAAAACATCATTGACTCTATGTCTGTGCTAGCTAAATTCTCAGATATCAATGAGTTGCAGATCGCTGAAGCCATTCTAATCAAAGAAAGAAATCCCACACTAAATAAAAGAGATATGGGATTAACTAGACATTTAAACGTTATTTGATAATAGTGATATTTTTATATGTTGTAACTTATGATTTTTAAATGCTTTCATAACTTCTTTGTACTTGAAAATGGACCGAGTTTTCAGGTCCGAAACGTTGTCCAATAATCAATATTATATTGTAAAATGGTATTCTAACATCGCCTTCAAAGTATTAGATCACAAGGGAAAACAATTATATAGAAAAACAGAAAGAACTTTACAAAAATGCAATAAATTGATGAACGACCAACTGTTTAACAACACTTGTAAACAAAACAACATTTTACCAAAATACACTAATTTTCGCTTACACAATATATATATATATACACTAGGTGACATACCACGCGTAATTCACGCGTTATTACGGAACACTCCAAACATCCGTGGTTAAGGACATTCTATTCTTCCACCCGCGTACATACGCGCTGCACTAAGAGTCAGAAATCACTTGATCTGATGCTGTTAAAATGAATGCTTATGAATACGTGCGGGCGAGCGTTTCTAGTTTGCGTGTCGTCTACGGTTGTCTGCATTGTCGCTTGAATCACGGATGAACCGCTAAGCATGTTCTGTCTTCCCTGAGCATGAAATTGAGGTCCTATCACATTGTTTAGCCTCTGATACATGCAGACATATGAGACGCAAAGTCTACATAACGGGACTGCCAACTAGATAAACTTAGTAACTGGATGAGCCCAATGATCTCACAGAGAGGACGACCAGGTTTGTCGATCGATTTCGAGTTTATTTAAAAACCATCTTCAGGACAATACAATAGCTGAGACAACAGTTTTTATACATGGATAAATCATGGTCAATGCAATTCACTAAAAGAAGCTAAAATTAGAACATTTGGAGAGGCACAGATGAAGAGTTATCATTTACAGTTATCAGTTGAAGAGTTATTAGTATATTAGTACTTCATTTAATGCATATTGTCTCTGCATCTGTCTATGTGTGAACACCTCTAAATAAAGGTTTGAAGTCCTCTTGGCTTGCTTCGTGTGGATGACAGCTCACTTCGGTAGGGACTGGCTTTCTTCTCAGATGCTCATTCACTCTCGTGATTAGGTGTCTCCGTGTCTCACAAATGTAACAGTTTGAACACTGTCTGCATGTATAGCAATAGATCACGTTGGATGCTAAACACGGAGGGACTTTATCTCTATTAGGAAAAATTGCTGAGGTCTTGAAAGTTTTAAAAGCGACCTGCAATTTGGCGCCATATTTTTCAAATAGTTAATTATTTGGACGCTTTTCAAGGTTTCATGCTCCTTTTCCTTTATGAAAGGAAGGGACCAATAAATAGTTTTAGCAGCCTCGGCTCTGCTGTTGTTAGTATCGTTATTGGTAGGAGAATCAACTTGGTTTTTCATAGAATCTATCAACTTGACAAGATAATCAATAGAGATGAAAATCTTTTTGATCTGTTTACACGCATTCTCATAACTATATAGCGAACTACTGAGGCGCTTGGCCCTGATAAAAAGAGACCGAACCTTTTTGTATTTCATAGGAGCAGAAGATTCAAAAGGAATATAAGCTCCCGTATTCGTAGGTCTAGCTCTCCACTATACTAACTTATACAGCAGATGTTGCAGCAATGTCCCGCATAGCCACGGATGTTTAGGGTCGTGTAATTACGTGTTATAGTTTACCCGTGAATTACGCGTAATTGAGCGTGGCATGTCACCTAGTGTAATAAAATTTCAGCTAGATCATTTATTGTTGTTGATCATCAAATGTTGTTTCAGCTAGATCATCAGCTGTTGATTTTATATCACAATCTGCCGTTATTCTTAATAGTTTGTGTCTTTTGAGGATTTGCATTAAATCTTTTCTAGAGAGATCACACTGTGGGCCGGAGGTGCTTGGTATCACACATAAGCCATCATCTCTGTATAAGCCAATAGTTGCATTCAAATCTATCGGAAAGAACATATACATGTATCAAAACGCATTCTGATATACATCTCTTGTTGTAATGAGTGATTTGCAATCTGTCATAGCTGAGAAATATGGGGCGCGTTAGACATGGAATAATAATGGACAGGATGAGTGCACAACTGCACATATCCAATGCCGTGAATCATGGTGTGAATCGATCCTGATCAAGAGCAGATTTGATTTGACTAGCAATGAACACGCTGTATATGTCTTGTCTCTTCGACATTTCTCTGATTATCAGAGTGCAAAAGATGAGTAAAACTTCAGCTTAAAAAACCATGTGCTTCTATGGAAACATATGGAAATTTCAAAACATTGTACTTAGTAAAACAAAAGATTCGTAGACAAAGTGTAGCTTTATTTCTGTGACCTTAAAGAGACCGCGGACGGTCTAGACCTTTAGTGGCGATATCCGATGTACAAGTTCAAGACATAGAACATGTGTGACTTCTGTTATAACGACTTAATCAGTAAATAGAGGTTAACAAGAGGATTTTCATTGTTGCTTCTCCGATGAGACCCAAAATTTACATGAAGACATCAAGGTTGTGCTACTGCAAGTCGTATTACTGATATCGGCTTCAGGCAGGAAATGTGTGCAGGGAAAGTTCATTAGTAATACAAGTGCATCAACCTATGCTTGATATACTGCTACACAAGTGATGAAGTATCATATAGATTATATGAAAATTAATTGAAAAAGCTTATTCCATGTGGAAGAGCATCCACATTATTCCAAATCTTGAGAGAGATGGCACCAACCTTTGGCTCCAACTGTAGCCAAACAGTCAAGAGCATGGAGCATTGGTCAAAACTGCACATACACCGAAACTGATCTCTGATAATGTCACTATATGCGTCAAATCGCAGTTTAGCTGACAACGAGAGAAATATTTTTGAAATGAAACTAATGCCACTAGATTCAAATGCTATTAGATGACAAAAGAATCGATATTGAACATGTCATGATTAATGATTTTTTCTAATTTTCCGATCTTTTTCGATGTGTAGAGAACAAGATCTGTGGAGTTGGATTGCTTTGAACAAATTCAATTGAGATGAGTGCGGAGCTCGATTTGATTGTAGTCTTTGGGTCGCCCTCTTGGAATCGCTAGCCGTTGATGTAAATATATCCATGCGTTCTTTTCACCAGACGATCCGAAATCCCAGCCCTCTTATGAACATTATTATTACAGAAAAATCCTTCAAATTTAGGAATGAAAATAGCTTACTTTGGTTAAAATGTTCTGCGACACGTCATGCGTTCGAATTGTAACAGCGCATGCGACGGCACGACATTGATTACATGTATTTGTCGGTTGTTGATGGCATCTGTCTATGTATGAAACTTAAACAACATCCATTTTCGCCTATTTGCTATCGCGAGGGAACTGTGAAAATTATTTCAAAGCAAAATACTTCCTATGTAGTCGCTACGGGGAATATCTCGCCTTTCGTCAGACGAGTTTCAGAATGTTTTAGGTGGCATCCAGGTTGCATAGGACAGCATTCCGAGGATTGATCCATTAATAAGTACCCTTGTAAGATTCAGAGTCTGTGGTAGTCTGGAGACTCCATTCACTTCGATCTAGTTTTGTAATCTTCAAGAACCGAGACATGAAGAAAAATGAAATTGACCGGCGAGGAATTCTCATTCCTTCATTGAGAACAAGGTCACAAAAGAATGTAGATAATCACACCTCTATTTAAGTGTCACACGAGTTGCTGCATGGTACAATAGTTACAACAGTAAAAACATGCGTTAAAAATGATTATTTTTTTACAGAATGCTAAACATTATGGTCCTTTGTACGACGGAACTTAGTATGAAAATTCTCGATGGTCCATCTGTAAATGCCTTACGCTCGCTCTCCTCTAATTCGTCGTGCAAGTTGAATGTCTTTAGGCATGATGGTCACCCGCTTAGCATGAATCGCGCACAAATTGGTATCTTCAAACAAACCGACTAGGTAGGCTTCACTTGCTTCCTGAAACAGAAACGAGAATTATTAACCATTTTACTAACAAAATTATCGAAGCTACAAAACTATGAAAGGTGGGGGAGGGACGTCCTGTACCGCCGAAAGAGGGACTACTATTGAATAAATCAAGTTCTTATCTCAGAATAATTTCTCATGTCATGGTGCAACTTTTGCTTCATGATGTGAAATGACGACTGTGTCAGAACGTCCGTGCGTTATTTATGGTGCTGCCCCGCAAATGCCTCTAGTATTTTTGAGATATCAGAAGAACTATACATAACGCACACCGTCGCTGGTGCAAGTAAAACACTATAAGCCACTGTTGTTTACCAGAGCTGCAAGAGCGATTGATTTTTATTCGCTTCTGCTTTCCAATCAACCGCTTCCAATTATTGGAGACCAGACATTGCAACACCTCCCTACTTCGAATCCCATTTTCCTTTATTTTCCACTATTTCACGAGTTATAGGTCCTGACAATAACGAACTTTGTCGTAAACTCTAGCTGACTTGTATGCGTTTTTTGACTTGCCAAAAAAGTCAAAATAGTTTTCAAATTTATTGAAAATTCTGACCTTTGGGAAAAATAATTAATGACCATGAGTGTTTGAGAATGCTACATTGAAATTGCCTCAAGGCACACCAATCCGCATTGTTGAAAGTTGTCATTAGTAAGATGATACTGAGGTTTTCTGATTTCGAATGCCAGTATTCTGTGATACTACACCTTCGCTTTCATCCGAGAAAAATAGAGTAACTGTATTCAGTAATACAGGTGCCGATTTGTAATTAGGTGCAATAGCGTAAACACTAGATATCAGGGATGCAGAGTCGGAGTCTTATCATTTTTGCTGGAGTCGGAGCCTTATCAAATGATAGGACTCCAGACTCCGGCCTATAATTAGACCCGATTTGTAATTAGGTGCAATAGCGTTAACACTAGATATCAGGGATGCAGAGTCGGAGTCTTATCATTTTTGCTGGAGTCGGAGCCTTATCAAATGATAGGACTCCAGACTCCGGCCTATAATTAGATCCGATTTGTAATTAGGTGCAATAGCGTAAACACTAGATATCAGGGATGCAGAATCGGAGTCTTATCATTTTTGCTGGAGTCGGAGCCTTATCAAATGATAGGACTCCAGACTCCGGCCTATAATTAGACCCGAAACATAATAAAAACAAATTATTTATTCTCGTGCATAGCTGTCACTGTCTTGATGTTAACTTTCTTCATCAAACAAAGTACAGTCGAGACAGCAGTGCATGCAAAGCTTGTATATAGAGGGAATGAACCGTGACAGTGAGAAAAGGATTGTCGTTTCACTCGGTGATTTAGTAGAGAAGACAAGTCTTCCTAGCCTTGATCACACAGACGCGCCAAAGGTCACATCAGAGACAAAAATGAAATACTAGTTTGACTGGAGAACATTACCTCTAACCCTCACGTTAGATCGTGTGTGATGTCTCCCCCAAAGCGGATATTAAAATCGAAAGTGCACTTATATTTTTTTGAAGAAGGATTTACCTGCCTGCGAGTCGTATGCTTCCAACTTAGAGCGACATTCGATCAACTTTCACCGAAAATGAATGATAATTGATACAGCAATGATCACTTAAGATAGGTTCTGGTAAGCCTATAATGATCTATGATGTAGGCTACCAGATAAGCTATAGCTCTCTTTGAGGGGGTTTCTATTAAACATCCTTTGAAATCTGGTGCCATCTCTGAAATGTTTGTCAACGAGTTCCAAAAAGCGTTCACCCACATTTGTTGAATATATTATACATAAATTTTTAAGGAGAAAGAAGTAAATAGTCATGGAAAGCTTTCGACGAAAGTGTTTTTCATTCCAACTATAACAATCTTAAACAAAGCAAGAAGGAAAGAAGGAATCTAAGTCAACATATTTAAAATTTTAACGCTGATACAAAAAACACATACTATGTAAAAATGGGCAAGCTATCTATGAAAATCCTGGTATACAAGACTTATTTTATTATTCAAATGTTCTAAAATTCGCTTCCTCATAGTCCACGAGTTTCACCAATTTAAGTCCGTTGACATTTGTTCCAAATAATTTTATACATTTTTCAAAAAACATACATTGCTGTTAATGCACAAACAGGACTTATTAGTCGATAATCTAATAATCGATATAATCAAGAAAACTTACGTAAAAAGGTGAAATGAGGGAAAATGTCACAAATATCATAACAGCCCTATCAGATGGTGAAAATAGGTTTTTACACGTTCTATAGGTTATTTCCAAAACTAAAACATGCCTGTTCTTAAAAAAATTAGGATTTTTGGGAAGTCTGCAAATATACTTCAGAATACCATTTTGATATCTAATGTTAAGGGCAAAACCTTACACAACATAAGATTTTGAATGTCTACAACACAGAAATTCCCGCCTGTATTCTAATTTAGCCGAAATTCTCGCACGGTAAGACCAACAACTGAAATTCCCTCTAGTTACCGTTTTAAGCTTGCGGTGGCAACCATGTTTATTGTTTTCCTAAGTTTTTGATGTCAATCATTCACATAGCAATATGTATCAACACTTTTGTATATACCTGAAGGGCACCAATAGCTGCTGACTGAAATCGAAGGTCAGTCTTGAAATCTTGTGCGATTTCCCTGACTAATCGTTGAAAAGGAAGCTTCCTGATGAGCAATTCAGTGGACTTCTGATATCGACGAATTTCTCTCAATGCAACAGTTCCAGGTCTGTATCGATGAGGTTTCTTCACTCCACCTGTTGAGGGTGCTGATTTACGTGCAGCCTTTGTTGCCAATTGTTTCCTTGGAGCTTTTCCTCCAGTTGATTTGCGAGCTGTTTGCTTGGTACGAGCCATGACTCTGCAAAGATAAAAAGACATTCTATCTGTTTACTAATTGAAAATATTGGTCTCAATAAGAATAAGATGCCGTTATTTGTAGACAATAGGGGAGAACCGAGTTCTATGGGCAATAACAATGATCTAGCAAACAAAACTGTGTTCAAATCACTCATGAGTGATACTACTTTTCGCCACTCCAAATAGCACATGTTTCCTGACATGTATGCAGTTGTGGTAACCAGGGCCAGGGAAGCGATTCATTCTTATTCACTTCCGCTTCCAATTATTACCGGACATGGGCAACACACCTCCCTATTTCGAAACCCTTTTTCTTCATTTTCCACTTCTTTTTAACATTTCTTCACGAACTTTCTGTCGCAAACCCTAGCTGACTTGTATGTGTACCTTTGGGAAATTGTGAGATAAAGACGTCATATTTTCCCTTCACGTGTGTAGTCAAAAAATAATTAATGACCATGAGTGTTTGAGATAGTACACCTAGGGCCTGCGAGTACTCGAAAATGTCGAGTCGAGTGCTCGATTTTAACCGCTCGAGACTCGACGTTTTGTTATACCGTTGGAGTACTCGAACGACGATGAGTATTCGAATCAAGTTGGCGAACGTGTGCAAAAATACATCGTGTTTGTATAGTTTTCTTATTTCCATTGCATTGAATTTCTCTTCCTTGACTTGCTACCTTAAACCTGAGAATGATTTCAGCTGCAACTGATAGATAATCTGATGATGTGCTGTTCACAGCATGTGATGACAAGCTGCTTAATTGCAAAAGACTGAATAGAGTACTATTAGATAAATACATAATCGACAAATGCACATTCCAATAATGAACAACTTAAATAAAAACTGCAAACTCCGTTAATTTCTATTAATATTAAAATAATAGGACCTGCTCTGACATTTAAATGCGACCAGTAGACATAGCACTTTATAACGGCGAAAAAGACAAGTTTAAGTTAACTCCTTAATAGTAGCTGAGCACTGTTCTCTCACGATGCAGAACAGGGTTCAGATTGGCACGCTTGCTTAGTAATTATTGTATAATATACCTACTACAAGGTATATAGGGGAGAGTGGGGAGCTATGAGCCACCCTGGCGTTACAGCTTGTAGAAACCACAAAACTCGATAGTTGTGGATATGGGCTAAATGTTCTAGACGTTCATTTCTTCAGATTACCATTTTGCTTTGCTATAGAGAATGAATTTACTGAAAAGAGACGAATTTACTTAAAAAGTCGTCGGGTGTTATGGGCCACCTGGTGTGGTGTTATGGGCCACCACTATTGCGACAATGCAAATATTATGACAACGGTCAAATATAAGACTTCACCTAAAGGGAAGGAGGCTTCGGATAAAGTATCTCGACAAAATGGTAATCCAGTCGGTATTGATCTGTTTAGATGGACGGTTGCCCTGGGAAAACTGTAGCTCTAATAAATAATTGAACCTTTTTAGATAATCTATGTCTGGAATGCTCTAAACGTGCACTATCAGTAGACACAGTCGGATATGATAAGTATAAAATCTCACTGCACACTCAGTAAATTCCCCAAATAAACTCAGTAAATTCCCCAAATAATGTGTCGTAGGCCTATATTCTGTATCTCATCACTAGAGGTCACGACCAAAATGAGAAAACATTGGTGGATAGTGAAACACCCTATTATTATCAGCAAGGCATGAGAAATAACAAAAATTACAAGTTGGTATCACAGCCCCTCGATGATTGTGAATTGGTTTTAGCTAGGTCTTATCAAATAATGATGTCTATCAGGCCTCTAAAATAACTAATGGGCCGGAGAAGGCGTAGCAAATACCACGCCCTGGCAGCAAGCTCAAAAGAATATCGTTCATATTGACAGCAAAGACGTCATTTTCAGACACCACAAACTTTGTCTTCGACGAATCCATGGAGCGGTATCCCTGCACCCGCAGCCAATACGGATCAGCCCGGTCGTAGCTTTCCAGGCCTTGAGCCACATATCTGAATGCTTGAGCATTCCGACGCCCTCCCCGCACAGAAACCAGGAGGAAATCACCTGTCTTGATACGAGCTGGTGGGAAATCAGCAAGTCGCGGGTCGTCATGCAGCTCGGCATTCTCCTCGGTAGCTTCTGGAACTACTCCGTCGCTCGCGCTCATGTTGCTAATTGGCTGATCTTTCGCGGCTAGCTCCATCTGTTCCTTTACTGGCGAGGACGTGAGGACAACGGGACGCCGCCCGTTGGACCGGCTCCGTTCCCGTGGAGCACTCCGCACCAGCTTTGGCAAGGGTCGAAGTTCCTGTGGCGAGAACCGGCTATCGTTTCCTTTGAAGGAATTATTCCTTCAGCGCCCCCATTTCCCACTTGGAAGTGCCCTCATAAAGATTAAGAACATCCTCATGGGCTTCAAGGCGCCTTCATAAAGCTCTTAGTAGAGGATTTTACTTGCTCTTGAATGAAACTATTTATATATAGCAATGACATGATTTGAATGTGATGTTCGTTTGACTTATTCTATAAATATAAATTAAAATTCTCAAAACTCATTCTCAAATTCTCATAGGCCTCCCACAACATGATGAAAAGCTGTTGCGTTCCGCACCGTATGAAGCACGAACAATTTTAGAATTTTCTCAAGATCATATAGAAGTACTTTCTAATAAAATTGGAGCCAGAGGCTGTTAGTCAAGCAAACCATTGCACAGTAATTCAAACACTACGAGTAATTTTGATCTGTTTGTAGATCCGTCTCCTCATGCAGAAGTTCCCTTTTATGATGACAAAGATATGTACGATAACTATTGAATTCAGGGGATCTCGAGTGCGATCTTAGTGTTACAGAATGTTACAAATTCTACTTCGGAGCAAGTTGACTTTAATTTTGATGATGCTTTTATCAGGATTCAAGTTTCGAGTCTGGGCTGTGTCAATTATTTTTGGTCCTCTACTTTTCTGTCTGCAGTTATGTCCCCTCCGAAGCAACGCCTGCTCAGATCTGCATCTACTACTGCATCTGCTGCTAGCACATGTCGGCTGGATGACGTCGTACAATTGATAGCAGAATCTAGAGACTCGGTTATATCAACATTACGACAAGATTTTAAACGAAGTTAAGGAAATACTGTCATCCTTCAGCGGTCGCATTTAAGCAATTAAGAAGGCTTCAAGATTCTTCAATCGGATTACTCAAAGCTAAAATCTGATGTCGATGTTTTGAAACTCAGCCGGGAGCCGCTCAAGATGGAGATTATGGAACACTGCATGGTGGAATTTCATAGTAGGATGGCCATGGCAAACAAAATCATTCAAGGCATTCCGGAGAAGGAGGATGGTACGCTCGAAGAACGAAAGAACCATGATTCAGCTGAGGTTGGGGAATTCTTCGACGAAATGGATGTTGGCGCTGTTGACTTCTCTGAGTGTTGCAGAATCGGGAGGAGAAGGCAAGACGTTCCTCGAATCTTGAAATTGCGCATCAATAACATGGAAAAGAAAACTGAAATTCTGCGAAAATCAAGACATCTAAGAAACTCAGAAACTTATGGAAAGGTATTCATAAGACCAGACCGCACTCCTATGCAACAAGAAAAAGAGAGATGAGCTGAAAGAAAGAAGACAGAAAGGCGAAGATGTGCTCGTACTGATGGCCGAAATTTTCGCACCCGTATTTTATAAATGATGTGTGTCCTATTATCTTGGTTAATGCTAGATCATTAGTTGGAAAGTTTGATGATTTATGCGTTACTGTTGGTCAAATGAAAGCTGATGTTATTATGGTTACAGAGACGTGGTTGACGAAAGACTACACGGATGAGTTGTTATTTATTCCTCGCTATGAATTGTTTCGTTCGGACAGGAGATTTCGACGCGGTTGTGGAGTTGGCACTTGGGTACATGAAGATTCAAACCCTCTAGAATTCCAACAAATAGCCATTCTTCTCACACTGAATCCTTATTCCTGGACTTATTTATTGGACGTCGGCATTTGATATGTTGCAATATTTACATCCCACCAAGTCTGCACAACAGCGACCATGATGAAATTGTTGAGTGGCTTACTGAAACCTTTGATGGAGAATTATCTAACTTGATTGTAGGTGGTGACTTCAATGACTTTCCTGCTCACTTCCTATCAGAGCAATTCAATTTAACTAACAAAGTCACTTCACCAACCCGGGTGAATTCCATATTAGATATTCCTGCAAAGTTATTGATAGTTGGTGCACCTTGCCTGTGCAAACCACTAAGCCTAATATTCAATCTCTCAATACAAGAAAGGTGCTTCCCTCAATTTTTCAAGTTCGCCCACGAAAACCAAGCCATCGATTCAAGAATTCCTATCTCGATTTTATGTGCAACTGCTAAGATCCTTGAAAGACTAATCTTGGTGAAAATGAAGGAAGAACTTCTTAAGTGTTACAGCCGTTATCAAGATGCCTACAGACCGCTTGGTTCTTCTGTCAGTGCTCTCGTGAACATCCACGATGAAGCTACTAAACAACTCGATGTCAAAGAAAATCTAGCGGTTCGCATATTATGCCTTGATCTATCAAAGGCATTCGATAGTCTGCAAGTTCATAGAGTTATTAACTATCTCAATGGCAAATGTCTCAATCATGGCTTTCTAACATGGCTGTTCTCCAATCTCTCATCGACAATTCAGAGTGAAGGCTTTGAACGCATTTGGACAAATCGTTACTGCACCATCAGGTGTTCCTCAAGGGTCCGCATTGTGCCCCTTTGTCTATGCGGCATACATGGGATCAATTGAGCATGTTATGTATG
The DNA here is from genome assembly GCA_907163375.1 of Prostheceraeus crozeri. NCBI lineage: Eukaryota > Metazoa > Platyhelminthes > Polycladida > Euryleptidae > Prostheceraeus > Prostheceraeus crozeri. The sequence continues at coordinate 46,380 of CAJQUW010006491.1, read as the reverse complement.
TTGAGTATATTCCCAGTATGTTATGCTGATGATGTTACACTTATCGAGGCTGTGAAGAACGATGACATCATACCCTTCAACTACATCGTAGACCAATTTCACAACGCTGGACTGCAGCTGAATTACAAGTGTAAGGGAATGGTCATTCAGTGTTCACGATCATACACTCTCCCTACAGATACAGGGTTCACGACAGTGGAGTTCGTCAAGATTCTTGGATTGATTTTTTCAAACTCGTTGAGCTGGTCACTAAACTTTTCTGGAATTTTATCACGTGCTTCAAGTCGACTACATATTATTCGATGCCTGAAATATACTGTCTCACCTAAGGAGCTCTCAATGATTTATCATGCCATCATCACATCTTTATTCCTATACGCCTCACCAGCCTATGGTCATTGTCCCCGCTTGTTTGCTAAGGAAAGTAGAGCGCTTTCAGAAAAGGATGTACTTGCAGCTTCTTCCCATTGATGGAAGAGCGATTTGCATCGGCAGGGCTCAATTTTCTACGAAGTTGCGGAGATGGTATTCACCCCCTGAATAAATGCTTGCCTAGTCGTCTTCCTCATACTGGCCATTTTTGCCTTCCTGTGTGTCACACTTCAAGACGCTTATTAGACGCTTGATTTCAGCAGACATTTTATAAGAGGGATTTAGGATAACAATGCAATCAAGTTTTACCGTCGTTAGATCCCTAGTACCATTTAGTGCAGCTCACTTTCCATTCAATAAAACGAAACAAAATATGTTAATAATAAACATACAAGTTTTTGTGTAAAACATTCTCAACATGAGAGACCAGTAGGCTTACTTGAAAATCACATGTGGAAGAAGCGATCACCCTTTATTTGAATTGATGCCAATAATCAGCAGGCCTGTGATTAGCCTATAAAAAAAATTGTGGATTTTTTGTGAAAAATCTGAGGAATGGAAACGGAGCCTAATATGATAATTGCAAGAAAAACTACAAATTTTAGCACGGATTTTGGGCCAAACTTCAAATCATGAAAGTCACAACGAAGAAGGTAACCCAAGGGTTGACCACACCCCACTTTTTGAAGTTGTGTATATTGCAAAGGAATACTGACTTGGTCATAATCACTTCCCGCGTTGTTACGAAATCAATTTGTTGCCTCAAGTATTATCTGCTTAGAATGTGTCGAACAGAGAATGTCAGATCAAGCTGCTGATATCGCTGTGCTTCACGCTATCGTCTCCAATTCAATGCTTGTCAGATTTGTATACTGTAATTTTTTGAATGTAGGATGTATCCTCAACCACATGCATCTGGGGCTTTGCAACGATTAATTTTTGCAGACTTTAGACAAATTTGGGAGGAGAGTAACCCATAAGTATAGAAAGCTTAAAATCGTTGACGGAATGCTTGTGACTTAAAAAAGTCAGTAATTCATCATGAAGGATACGCAGGGTTTTATTTACTTGCTAGCGTTTGATCATATCGCTCCGATCTACATTCAAATGAACATGAATTCTCTCATACAACACAAAACAAGTGTCGGGAACAGGCTTGCCAGTTGAGTTGTTGGTTTCATACAGGCAAAGAGTGAAAGATTATCACCTCTGTTCGCATGAAGTTGCGCCGAGATATTGACGTCCAAATCTTGCAGTAGACCTAGGTTGAAAACCCAGTACCCAGTACTATGTGGTTCAATGTCTTAATTAATCTAAGTTCACATACAACGATAAGCAATGTGTGCACTAATTTCACATCAACCTGTGTTCAGCAAATTATGAAAACGATCTTTACGTGAATAATTCATCCAGGATAAATGTTGGTCGGCAGACCCTGGATAATGTATCTGCAAAAAGACTCATGAGATAGCAGAGCTTCATACGCTTCCAACCCCCGCACGCTAGTGACCAGGAGGCATGTAGACACTAAATTTAGGGACTATCCGCTTTACCCCGTCGGATGTGTTCATGTTCAGCGGATAATGAATATAAAGCCATATAATGGATATGGAAGATCGATATCCTTAAGTTCTTTAAGAAGTACAGGCATGCATTTAACAGCCACATAGACGCAGAAACATATAAAGAAGGTTGTGACAAAGGTCAAGATAATTAATGAAAATAATTGAATGTGCATTTTATTGTTGGAATTCTAAGCAATATTATGAAGTTAAAAGTAAAAAATTGCAGTGTTCAAATATACAATTTCTGTATGTTGATCGTAGTGTTTCACTCATTGGGACATCATGGGACATTGTGAAAGAAATAAATGGAAGTTCTTCGACTAAGTCTGCTGCGAAGCTTCATGATGTGGACTTCTTGAACGATCTCTCTCGTCACTTCTCCGATGGTTTTAATCCTGCCGTGGACGATGCCCTGTGTGTCTTTCCGGGTGAGAGTTGGAATGTTCAGGTCAGTGAAGGTTGTGTTTATGATTTATTGCGAGCTCTTCCATCAAAGCAATCAGCTGGTCCAGACTTTGTGAATGCCAGGCTACTTAGCGAGGCGGCAGAATTAATCTCAGCACCTCTTGCTCACCTTTTTCAGACTTCGATCGACTCTATGATCTTTCCTGATTTGTGGAAAAACTCCTTCGTTCGTCCCATTGAGAAAAAAAGCAATCCTACAATCAACGACTACCGTCCGATTAGTCTTATACCAATAATCTCAAAAGTCTTTGAGCGTTGCATCCTCCGACAAATGAAATCTGATTTTGTCTCTCATTTTGGTGATGATCAACACGCCTTTCGGCCTCATGGCTCTACGTCAACTGCTTTGATCGATCTCTATAACACTGTTACAGCATTGATGGAGCATTCTGGAACTATTGCTGTCAGGGTAACATGCCTAGATCTATCTAAGGCATTTGACATGGTTCAGCACAAGCGCATGATAAACGTTTTGTTCCATAAAGGATTTGACACTGGATTTTTGAACTGGCTGCATTCGTACTTCTCAAGTAGGTTTCAACGCATTCACGTGAACGGCATTACTGGTCCTCTTGTAGAGGTCACATCAGGAGTACCTCAGGGATCAGTGTTGGGTCCGTTTCTGTTTGGTTCATTTATGTCATCCCTATCTATTGATTGCGCAACAGCTCGTATCATTAAGTTCGCTGATGACATTACCTTAGTTGAATCCTGTGAACGCGACCACGCACCACCGTCATTTTTGAGCATTGTGACTGAATGGACTAGAAGCCACAATATGAGTTTGAATCTGTCAAAGTGTTGTCAACTGGTTATCAAAAAGCCGAATGTTTCCTACGAAGTGCCCTTGCCATACGCCCAAATCAGTCTGTCCAAAGCATGTGTTATCCTAGGTGTGACTCTTACTGACAATCTGTCCTGGGATGCTCACTTCAACCGTGTTACTCGAACCGCAAGCAGACGACTTCATATTTTGAGGATTGTGAAACCGTTTGTAACCAAGCAAGAGCTCATAAAAATCTTCAATGGAATTAATATGTCTATCCTCCTGTATGCCATTCCAGTATTTGGTGAAATTTCGTGTTTTTCTTGTACGAAGATTGAGAGAGTGATCAAGAGAGCCCATCGCATCATTTGTGATGACACATGTTCTTGTAAAATCATGCCAAACTTTCACGAGAGACGGAACTGTCTTGTTCTAAAATTTCTAAACAAATGCATGATCTCACAGCATCCCTTGAACTCCCTTCTTCCTCCCCGTTTATCACATTTGGGCCATTTCCGAATGCCACTTTGTCTGACGGTTAGACGCTCTCGTTCATTTTTACAGGGTGCCCGCGGCTTTTGGACCATGAAATTCCAGGTTTTTCCAGGTATTTCAAGATTATATATTTCATTATTTTTTTCATGTTGATTTTCGATGAACTGGATACCATCTACTCTATCATGTTCTTAAGAAGAAAAAGTCAGATATAGGTATTTCTTTCGCATCAATTTAATGATATTTGATGTATTCGCAACATTTGATAACTTCTCATATTATTTTATTCCTCATTCAAAAAATTATAAAATATAAAATCTACAAAACTACGATATATATGTATATAAATTGTACATGAAGATAAAAGGAAAACGATGGTGATTATGATAACATCTATTGTGATGAAAGTTGCAGTTTGTTGTAAAGGTCACTTTAGCTTTTCATTATTTTTAGAGTCTCTGCCATTTTCTTGTTGATTGCATTCTCTTCTGCCTTCGCATTTGCCAAAACAGCCATTTTCTTGCATCTCAACTCCTCCATTAATTCCTCAGCGTGCCTCTTTCGTTTGTCTTTTTCATATGACTCATGTGAAGTCGTTTTTTTTCATTTCAAGTGCATTCCGATACCGCTGCCTAGCCAGACCTACGGACTTTTTCAATTCAGGTGTAATTGCAACGTTCAATGGACCACCGCAAGCATTCAAGTGATCGAACACTGCGCTGAGCTATGAGAGATTGTGTAAATTTACAACTAACTTCTCACCGAAAACAATATCCTCAAGAAGATTGGAATATTGCTGCTTTGCTTTATCTGCAATTTCTTCAGAAACGCGGTTGGCTTCTACTAAATTCTCTAACAATATCTGCATTCGTGCAAGACATGCAGCTTTACTGGTTTGTATACAAGATGGAGACAATGCACTTGCTGCACGTACGACTGGAAATGTAATGGACATCGTTCAAGAAACTTTCTGACAAGGGCAGACAGAAACATCTTGCAATCACTATAAAACTGATTCTTCTGGCGTTGCTGCAAGTTTTTAAGTGCTTTGTTAGCACCAAACCCAACGTCAGGTTGAAACAATAAAGCATCACTTTTCAATGAACTATCAACAGCTGAAAGTTTTCGGAAGCTTGTCAAAGAATTCATAACTTCAGGTTTTACGAAGCGTTTCATGAGGTCTTTAATGAGTCGATCGAGATGCTCATACAAAAATGGAAACATTGGTTTAGGAGACTGAAATTGTGTCAGAAATGGTTCTATCTGCAATGCGACAGATTTGAAGAAGTGCAGTTCAGCGATAAGAAAATTGAAAACATTTTCAAAATTTCCAGGTTTTTGATATCCCAGCAGGTTTTTCCATGTTTATGGAGCAATATCAGGTTTTTCCAGGTCGCGGGCACCCTGTTTTTAACATATGCATGTCGTATTTTTAACTCAAGTTTGTGACTTGCAACTTCTGCAATACTTTTCGCTCTATGGGCTCGAATATTCACTTTATGTGACTTTTAAAATGTGATTTGTGATTGCTACCTGTATTTGTGATTTTCATTTACCTGAAATAAACGCATATTATTATTATTATTAAATACGTGAAAGCATTTAATGAGTGAGTTCGACAGACAATAACTTCGGACAACTTCTCTGCTTAACAAAATAAGTCCAGACGAACCGGAACATCTGCAGCCCTGTAGCTTGCAGAAATGAAAACGTAACAAACGTAACGTAACAAAGTGCGTCAAGGTAACAAAATTAAAAAAAAACAAGCTAGCGACTGGTTAATTTTTGATGTGCTAAATATGACATGGCTAAAAGAAAATCATTATATCCTAAAATGTCTAGAAATTTAAAAATACTTACGAAAAGGACAAGCAACGGTTCTCCTCTCCTCATGTGGAATGAATTGGTGAGTAAGTCGATCTTTTCAAAATTATGTTTATCACTTATATATTGAAAAGATTCTATTTAACAGTCTGCCCATTCAGATGATAAAAGGACAGGTCTGTTTCCAATCAAAATATCAGATCTAGCAAGCACAGCGGGATAACGCTATCTAAAATCTACCAAGTGTGTGAGAGAAAAATCATTAGGTTATCATGAGAGAACAAAAAGAAAGGAAATAAATCATGAGTGATTCATGATTAGCAGCATGGATGTAGGGTACATGTTACAGGATTCTATCTTAGCTTCTTGTTTGGAAGTTTACATATCATCGCCATTCGCCAAAAAAACATACATTATCCGACATTTGGTGTGTCGTATTTGAGGAATTTCTCATAGTTAAGCTATAGGCCCTATTTGAGGAATTTTTGAGGATATGAGGAGCAATAAACAAATACAATGGCATGGTGCATGATACAGTAGTAGCTGCCAACTGAAAACTGAGGTGAATAACTAACTTCAGTTCCTTTCAGCATTCATGCTACATAGGTAGGATAAAATTAACAAAAGAAGAGCGGGTGAAAATCGCTTTATTAACTTTCCATGAGGATATTTGTTCAAGATGTGATAAATTTATCACACCTTGGTAATCCTAGGGTAAAAGAAAACACTGCAACTGTTTTACATGTAGTTTGCAACAGTGGTGGCTTGCTTTGCTGATGCATAATTTTCGATACTGGTAGGCGGTAACACATGTTAGATTAGGAAAGAGTCCCGCAATAGGCACTACTTGTCCTGTAACGCTGTTTGTCCCGTAACCGACGCTTACAAAATCAGAAATTTAATTTTGATAACAAAAGCTTATTTCGTGTGGTCGACACATGAAAATCTTCCAATGATCAAAATCACATTGAGACGAAAGAAATAAAAAATTATGATTAAAATGTGGAGGACAAATTTCACCGTGAAAGTGGGAGAAAAATCCGAATCAATTTACCCAACTGGTTTTAACTCAGTCATTTTAATAGAAAATGTTCAAAACCAAATTTGATTTATCACACGTAGTGATGAGACCTTAAGTTTTGTTTACAAGAATGCTTGATGTCACAATTTATTTCTAACTCAAACTGCCGAAGTCGTCATATATCAGCGGTTTTCAAACTCATCTCATATCAGCGGAAATTACCACAAAGTTGGGTAAAATTTGAATATTTTTTGGGAAAGGAATGAAGTTTCAGTTAAAGATTAAGGTCCATTTCTTTATTCCATTGCCTTCCCAGATAGACTAAGAGCATAGATCGACTGAGGGAGCTCCATTCTCTCATTGTCTGCGCACGCGGCATACATATGATAATATTGTAGCTGCCTAACGTACGACACTGATTCACGAGCATCTTCAAGAGCCTCAAGCAAAGCTAGAACACTACTGTCCAAAGGCACAGCGTAACACAGATATCTGGACTCAGCAGCCATTTGCTTATCGTGAATCATGTATCGAGGACAGTGATAATGTAGAAGACGAATTCGTCCAACTACGAGCCGATGAAGTAAGGAGGAGTTTTCGAGTCAAGAACTTCCGGCGTTTTGGTTGTCGATGAGTGGAGTTTATCCACAGCTGTTCCAAAGAGCTCTTGAAGTTTTGCTGCCTTTTCCGACCACATCTGTGTAAGTCTGGTTTTCCAGATTTCTTATGAAAGATAAATATCGAGTGCGCCTGCAAGCTGGTTCTGACCTGAGGCTGGCTCTATCAACGACATGTCCTCGTATTGATCATCTGATCTCCAAAAAGCAATTACACTTCTCACTGACATGATTTAATGGAACAATTTTTGATTAGTTGAACTTCGATTATCCAGTTTTGTGCTTGCATATATTGTATATACCGGGTGTCCGGGAAGAGGCTGTCATTTCCTTCAACTTTATCATATAATCATGTGATTTGTTTTATTTTGAACCTCATGCTGGGGAATTTGATATGACCCATTAGCTTTCATTACATACTAAATCTAATCAATATTTTTGCTTTGATTTGTCAACAACGTTTTTTCAGCGTAAGTAGACCTTATTAAAATAAGCTCAATGTGTTTTAAGATAACCCTTTACTTGGTCAAAATAAGCAAATAGGTGTTTAAGATATACACTTTTAACTTGGTCAAAATAACAGTATTGTGTAAACAAAGAAAATTTGAAACAAATAAAGAATTTAATACAAATAATGTTCAACTGGCGTCGCCTTGACAAATCGAATCCTCTGCTTCCAACCTGGACGGCAGAATTCAGAATCGATCGTCCTCAATTCATCGGAGTCCGATGTTTATCAATTACCGTAATCATTCTTTTCGCCCGCAACTCATTGATACTTGACTGCTGGTTTGAAGCAATGGGTACATAACTCGGTCCTTCACAACACCCCAGAAAGGTAATAATCTTGCGGTGTCCTGATCCGGTGAATGCGACACGGCCAACCGGTGTTCCAGAGTCAACCACACCCGACAGCAGGAATTCGTGCAAAAAGAAACGATTATTCTTATCGTCTACAGTAGGTGTTTGGTTCGTCTGTATGGTAGAGGTTGTCAGTCTGTGACGTAGATACTGTTTGACACTGGTTTTAGGGACAACCTGATCGCGAGCAATCCGAACGAACAACTGGCAGCTCCTACTCTCTGGAATTCGACTGTTGAGCTTTCAAGTTCACCTGCACTGTCACTTTCCTTTCTTCTTCGAGATTGGCCTTCCCGGATCGTGGCTTGTCTTTTAACTGATCCGTCTCTCTGAACCGCTGAATCAGCGTGAGATGGTGGAAGCACTGATAGGGGTCCCTAGATTATCTGAAAACCTTGTATGCCCCGCAGTGCTGCAGAAGCAGAGTTTGCCATTTGCAAAGTACAGTTCAACCAGTTGAATGCGTGTCAAGATCCATGAAAAAAAAACTGCTAGAAGACAGACTTCAGCACACGAATTCGGACACATTTCTTTCATGTGATAAGAATTCATACCAGACCATGCATATCAACATAACAATGACTGATAAGTGAAATTCGATAATTTAACAAATGCAACATGCAGCTCGAGGTCTGATTTGTTGTTTGTACTCAAAGAGAAATACAGATTTGGTGTTAATTATGCTAGATAGTAGATAAAAAAGTAATGAAAAACGTTGACAAATCAAAGCAAAAATATTGATTAGATTTAGTATGTAATGAAAGCTAATGGGTCATATCAAATTCCCCAGCATGAGGTTCAAAATAAAACAAATCACATGATTATATGATAAAGTTGAAGGAAATGACAGCCTCTTAAAGTTGTGCGCGACTTCCCGGACACCCGGTATATATACATGTCTTATTCTGATAGCTCATTTTACATGTTTCAGATTGTATTGTAAAAATCAAGATAAATATTATTGCAAAACGTTGTTCTATGGTTCAGTTCTGCTTCGCGAATACATAGTAGAAAATAGCGGGTAATTGGTAGTGTCGGTGTACGAAGTGGGTAATCTCGAAGAAAAGTTGGAGAAACGCAATTATATTAAAACAACTTAAATATTTAGTGCTATTCGAATCATATGAATTTCTCGTTAACATCACACGCCTATTTTTTTATAATGGCAAGCATATACTGTACGGTACTCGATTGCAAATTTAAGCTTTTTATTACCAAAACCTGCTGGTGTAAAAATGCTGCACAGAAGATTAGTATATCTGAATAGAAGCTGAGAGAAAATTTAAATAAGCTATTCGAGTGCGAGTTTATGATGATTCAAACTACAGGAAAGCTTCAATACCTGCCGGCATGCCAGCTACTGATGGCCGTATGCTGAAATCTGATACTTTGGTAGAATGCCAATTGATGAAACGGAACGCAAGAAATACTCCCACATGCAAACATGAGAGTATGACATTAAGTCCACGAGGATAAAACAAACGGATTCATTTCAAGACTGACATTGCTCTGAGAAACTTACCGTAGAAGAGGATAAATTCAAGATAATAAAAGACTTCAAAGTCACAAAATCTTACTGGAGTACAGATCAACATCACTTCGCAAAGCGACGTCGTTGACTGAGATTCTATGGAGCACTACCTCATAAAGCAATAGTGAAAACTTGCGCCGCATGAGATTTTGTTTCTCAACAACTTTAGACCTACGATGAGAAAATGGGGCGGATTGCAATGTATAATGTTTTTCATGAACCTTTTCACTCTGACGACGAATTTTTCAGTCTGATTAAGAAACTTTCACTTTGTGGGAGCAACTGGCACAACTTTGTAATTTGAAGAACAGGGTTCTTGACTATGTCGCTGAGTTATTATGTCTAGTGTTCCAGGGCCGCTGATGTGAGTGATGTTTCATTATGAGATCATTGATCTTTATTTTTCATGTAAGTGCTACTGTCAATAGCTACAAAGCCACGCTTGAATAAGTCTTCATTCTGGAACTGACGAGGTGAAGGAAGCTCAAGCCCACGCCTCTCCATCAGGATGGTACTAACCTGCACTGAGTTTAGGTAGCTCGATGATTCCTAACCAACTTCACTCTCGGAAGATGGATTGAAGATGGCGATTCTCCAGACCGCCAGGAACTCAAATTTAAGTAGGCCTACTGATTTTTTTTGTTGGATTTCCATGCATTGGGGAAGACCAAACCAATTACAATTCACAGGAAAAGAAGTTTCGGCTATATCAATCTTGAAACCAGAAGTCTTATCTACCAAATAGCAGGGGTGGGTTGCCACATTTGGATATTCAAGATTTGACACTCATAGATGAGCGTTCATGTTACATTTTGTCACATGCTGAAGGAAATATGTACAAATTTTGACACATGATCATGTGCAGGGAATTGGCAGCTTTCGAAATTGCCATTTTTGCTGCCCTATCGATGAATGTATGTCAAGCACGTTGTAATGGGACAAGATCGAGAAACCTATAATTTATGATTACTACTTTCAGTCATTTAAGGAATTTCATAGAAATTGCCATTTCATATATTTAACACTTGTCCCGAGATTTGTGGCAACAGCGAAACAAGCCATGGGTAAGACAGAAGCATCTTTATTTTTGTTTCAAGTGAAAAATTACACTTTAACGTTGTAGTCTTATTGCAATTATGATTATTTTGAATGTCTTGAATTCATTTTGATGGTAAACAATAAGCACGCATTCGTAATAAATTCAACAAAGTGAATTCACAGACAATATGAATTCGTACAAAAATGAGCTCTTTTACTCGTAATTGTTTTCAGTGAAGAAATATCGCTGAGTTTTGTTACAATTGCTATTATTCCTTGGATTGCGTGTATTATCGGAACTATAACTTCGCAAGGACTACTGCAATCTAGAAATGACAATCAAGCTCAAAGTCAACTTTAAGCAAGCGAGCTAGCTAGTAGCATCACGATTTCCCTGGTGGAAGTGCAAGTCACCAATGGGAGCACAGTGAAACATCTATCTTACATATTCCGAGTACAAATAACAGACAAATAATGAAGTAGTCGTTACTTCACTCAGACGAAGTTGATGCTCCTCTGTGACTTTAAACCTTATTATACTATGTCATACAACCATCAAAACATAACTTGTCAAATTATTTTCTGGTTATGTGAATTGGTCACATTTTGTCGCACCAACAATGAAAAATACACATGTCACATTTTATTTTGAAATGTCACATTGTCACATCGGCCCACCCCTGAAATAGGCCTTGAACCTCGCCGTCAAAAGAACAAAAATTGCTAATCGTTGGTAATGTTTTGAGCATTACTTTTCTCGTAAGAAAGTGCTTTATCAGTTACATATATTGGATATGTAAATAACCTGCACCAACCTATGGCCTTACAAAGATGCATAGTTTATACTTGGAAATAAATGTCCATTGAAGAAACTTTTAACTTCAGGTGCTCTTCAAAATATTTTTCCGAGATAATATAAGATAGAATACTGAACATTGAATACTGTTTTGAATTTGAACATTTAGTTTCAAAATGACAGCGGGTTAAAACCGCTGAATATTTTAGCTAAAAATTCTAACAGTTCAGGATCTCTCGAAATTTATTGAATGCTGTTTTGTCAATTATAATCCGGCTTAGATCAGAAGTTAACAAGCATTGCAACACAACAAATATGCAATGCTTTCCCCCTAGCTCTTATCAGTGACGAGAGAAAGTGGCTTCACCGCGAGATGAGGAACGCATTAATAGTCAGCAATCTTCTCCCATTATCTCCATATCAACGGACAGAAATCAGTCATGCTACGCTCGATTAAATGCCAAAATTTCCCAAATAGGTGCGGGAAAAAGAAAGCGCAGATTATATCAAGATCGAGATAGGTGTCTCATGCCTCCCAGAATTCAGATGCACCAAAATACAGAAATCCCTAAATACATCTCGATAAAAAAGGAAACGCAGATTTTTTTCTGATCGTTCTGTCAAACCGAAACGTCTCTCGCTGTGCACAATGAAGTCCTAATGTAGAAAAGTGATCATGCATGGTCAAGGATGTGTTGATATTTGTAGGCACCAATATACTCGCTTACTTTACAGTGCCTAGTATATGTCTCAGTACACGCATTCACCTCTCACTTAAGTCGGCACCAATGAAACACTGTAAATTCCGAAAAATAGGGAAGTCTTCAAAATAGCTCTTAACCGAAAAAATAGGTCTGTGGGACCTGCTTGTGTCTTTAGGGGTAGGCAACTTCTCCCCGAGCTATTCCCGAATACCCACGATGAGAAAAGTTTCAAATTTCAGACATTTTTGCATTCAATGTGCTCTTTAGGAGGTAGCTCACGAGAAGACAGAACACAAACTTGGAGAAAATATTCTGCCAACGCCACTATTACACAATTTCCGAAACAATGAGAAATCTAGGCTTCATATATTGCGATGGCCTGGGTAGATAATAATAGTCGGGAGGATTTCATGCGTCCTATTTGGTGAACGACCGTTTTGGATAGATATTTATCATTGTGAACAGGCATCTCTAAAACGCGAAAATCGATACGCTGCTATATCATTCAATTCGAAGTTTGATTAGCTATATCTCAAATTGATAAATATCTGATAATTACTAAGCTAATTAATCTACGAAGGCGAAATTGTGTTTGAAATTGATGATCGGCTAGGAGAAAAACGATAATTCTGCTTAACAGAAAAAGCGAGCTCAGATTTCCCTTCCGATGAACAGATTCTGTGAAAAGGATCAGTCACTACCATGTCCCCCTTACCCTTCCCTATATACCACGGAAAAACGTCGGACACATGAAGTTGGGCAGCGACAGTTGCATTAACTAGGAATCATCTCAAGAGGAGCCTATCCCCATTTCACATCATATCCTCAAAAACGATGACAGACTAAGAAAAAACAAATGTTTTCAAACAGCAAATGTCTATCGATCTCAGCTGAGCAGGAAAGGCGAGGTAAGGAAAAATATCCCAATCTCCAAAATTTTGCGTGAACCTTCGGACAGATTCTGCAGTACCCCAAATTCCAATTATCCCCTACGACGTTTGTGCTCAAACCAAGACAACAAAATTTGTCCGTCTTGTTTTTCTGGAAACTGACACTTCAGCAGTGCAGGAGACATGCGTAGGGACTGCAATCTCGGTATTGAGAAATATGCAATGTAGCTGTATTTCGCCTAAAATTAAGACAAATTGTTGAAGGCAAAACTACCAGAAATCCATCCACAATAGTTGCAGGATCTTCACACGTCAATATAATCGTCAACGCTGCGTTTTCAAAAATTCATTGATGAGGCCTTTCGAATACAGGTCGAGACTTAAATTTGAGTTTTTCATTTGCCAAAGCGAACAGTATTTGGAAGATGACAAAATTGAAGATTACTTGCGATGAGTTCTGTTGATTGACGAAGGAATCGGTGACTTGCAATTGTAGAAGGATCTCCTGATCAAGTGTCACGCGGATTTTTAGAAAGTACCTGTTTTGAAATTCATGATTGTTTAAAATTGAAGGGCCTCTGAGCTGAGTAAGTTCCTTCACAATCTGAAAGGGTCCCAAGACAATCTCAAGAGGGCCCCTTCACAATCAGAAGAAGGTCACCTCACGATGTCAAAAGGGCACCGTCACAATCCAGAAGGGTCTCAACGATCTCAAGAGGGCCCCTTATATAGAAGGATCTTAGAATTTCTATAAATAGCATGCTTCCCGGCGCGGCGCGCTTTGGCCTTGGATGAAGTACATTTTAGGCTTTATTATCCTGTACAATATAGCATCGAAAAATGAAATGACTAGAATGAACTGGGTAAGATTTCGAATTCGAAATAGGCCTACTGACTGCAAGATTGCATTTACTATTCTATAATTTCTTTTTGTGGTAAATCGTCAGCCGTATATCATAAACACTATCTACTCAGACAAACTCCATGAAGGAGACACGTTTCTATAGATACGGCGTAAATCAGTTCTGTGGAAATATGGCTTGTATCCTATTCGTTCGTGCAAATATAACGCAAAAAATATTGCGAACGGAAGGATGATCGTTCAAGTTAAATCACTGTGTTCGGTTACGGCGCGCATTAAACTCATCATGCGGATTTTTATTGAGTAGAATCTATAGATAGAATTTGGTGCCGGCGCGCTTTAATCCGGAAGGATCTATAAATAGATATTGCTCCCGACGCGCCTTAGTCTGGAATAATCTAAAAATAGAATTTGGTGCCGGCGCGCTTAATGTAAAGATTCCAGTCAGGCTACTTAGTTAAATTTTAAAAAAAAACCCTGCCCTGTTGCAAGTAAACCGATTTTTGGAAATTACGCCTCTGCTATCCTGTTCCTACATCTCGGTATACAATACACCGTGTTTTTCCATAACATATATACTAATTTGCTCAATTCCGGAATCCCGTGAGATATGTTTGGGGACTGTGGAATCTCTGTCAAGTACATATGATTAGATGACAAAGGGCGTGTATGTCTCTTAGCACACATCTTAGCATGCTGACCCAGCTGTATTGAACTAATTGAACATTTAATGGTTAATTCTAAGTTATTGAAGAGAATAAGATCTTTTCGGTTACCAATATTGAAGCAGTGACACATTTATGAATTACTGCCAAAGAATTAAACAATATTAACATGTTAATCTTCGGATTTCAGGGTTTGCACCAAATCATGGAATGCCGGGATTACAATCCCTACCGGTATTCCATGCTATTGGCATAGATTTATGCTTCGTATTAGGATATTTACGTCTCTACTCAATTCCTGGATTGATATTTTTCGGGTAAGTGCTTCAGTAGTTATCAATAGTAAGTGCTTCAATACTTATCAATAGTAAGTGCTTTGGACGTAAAATTATTTCATGTTCTTCCATCAGTCATGAAACCTTCCCAGATATAGATTCACATCCCATCTTAGCGCCTAACTTTAGCAGAGATAAAGCTGCCTGTTTGTTTCAGATAATTGAAAATTATGCACAACAATTGTTAACTGCGGATCGTTGATGTGATTTCGCTTACCAGACTGTTTCGTATAACGCTAAACGCAGCAATTTGAATTTACAAGATGGCGTGATTACAAGTTAGATTTATATATATTTAAGACTATAGTAAAACAAAATTGCACTTAAAACAAGTGACAAAGGGTGACACACAGTAAGTATATCAGTCTGTTTATTACTATACTTATTCAATGGATGGCAATCTGATTGTACATTTTGATCATTGAGCGTCGAGCTTTCTTATAATCTAAAACTCAACCGGCAGAAAATTAAACCATTGTGTTATTCAACGGCTAAAATATTTAGTAAATGAAGAAGATTATTCCATGCTATAATTTTAAGCAGTCCAAACATTATGACTTTTCCACGAGATTAAATAGTTTCAAATGATTCCGACCTCACACACACCATCCTGATTTTACTGAAAAAGTTTATGGTCCAGTCTGCTATACCAAATCCTTGATAGCTTTCATTTCATCCATTGTCAGGAACCTAGTTTCATCTCCAAACATCGATACAACTTCCTATTCGAACTTGCACTCATGCCCGGTGCTTTTGAAATTTACAATTAGCAAGTTATAGTCCGGTCTGGTAAACATATGAACTCACAGACATCGAACATTAATCAAAGGGGTAGACTCAAGGTCACGGTAATTAAAGCCAGACCATGTCGGCCATCTTTTCGTGTTTTATTACATGAAATGTTTTGAAATTTCCATATGTTTCCACTGTAAGGTGATGTAAGGTAGGGGTCTTTAAGTGAACTAATTTTATTGACTTTTACTGCACTACTTTTTAATTGCCTGTACTTTTCGCGGGAATTGTTTTTAACTACTGCTACGCAATGATCAGGTGAGCAAGAGTTTTCTTTGTTGTGATATTGTCGGGATTGCTTGTTTCTAGCAATTCCGGTCCAACAAGGCAGAATGCAGTGAGAATTTATTGACGATGATGACATCTCATTCTAGCGGAGGAGATTGTTTCCCGTGCACAACAGCTGCTAATTAAACCGGAGCCACGAGACTCTGAGGCCGCTGTTTCTTCACCCCGACGACAGCCGGGAGAATTACCCCGAACCAAATCGGGAGACTCGCCTCGACGGAAGCCGACCGTTAAGGAGATCGACCCACCGGCAAGCCCGTGGAGACACCCGCCTAGTATAGGCACCGCTTCACCTCGGCGACTGCGTGTACGCTGGGAGGACCAGGCCGACGACAACTCGCCCGGATCGACGCCCCCGTTAATGGTAAGTGCTATAAAGACTACAGTAGCTCCTAGCGTAGAACCACAAGCAAGTTACAGTGAGAACTTTAAGTAGACTAATTTTATTCTGCTTTTAATACCTCAATTATTATTTCATTGTGCTCGAGGCGGGAAACGATCTTAGTACCGCTTAACCACGTTTAGGTGAGCAGAACTTAGTTTTTGAGGGGTGTAGGTTGCGGTTCGCGAGAACAACCAGCAGCATCAAGTTATTATGAATGTGACTAGTCTATTCGATGATAACATTTCAGACGAGCTGGAACAGTTGATTTTACGACCGGAGCAATCCGAGCAGCCTTCACCCCGACGCAAGTCGAGTCACCAGTTCGTTCACCCGCTAGAATCACGACTCAGTCTTCTCGAGATCGCCAGACGACGTCGCCGCGCAAGCCTCACGTTCGTTGGGTCGACGAAGCAGAGGATCAATCCCTGGGACCTACTCCGACGCTGTCGGTAAGTAAGCAATTGTCATCTGCCTGTATAGGCCTTCTATCATATCACAAAGTTATTGAATTTTTGGATAAAAGGTCTGGCGCTCTTAGAATTATGACAACTGATTTTTCTAAGACTTTTGATAAATTGCTGCACTCTACTATTGTTTCAGCTTGTGTCAAGTTTGATTTGCCTAATTTTGTAGTCAGATGGGTGTATAGTTTCTGTCGAAGACAGGGAGTAAAATTTATGTCGTGTGACATCTGATTGGAGTTGTGTACCAAGTGGTGTCCCTCAAGGAAGTGTAATTGGCCCAGTAAATGTTCTGCTTTGTCTACAGATTCGCTTCTGCTTCTGTATGAATACCTTCATGGTGTGCTATGCCGATGATGTTACCTTCCTTCATTTTATTAGAGACATCTCTGAAGATAATCTCCAGCAAGAGCTAAATAGTATTGATAGATGGTCCTCCGATATTGGCTTGCCTCAATAAAAATAAGTGTTTTGTAGTGGACATTGTAACAAAAAAAGAACTGGTTTTGTCTGATAAGTTTACTTTCCAGATGTAATGTCCTTGTGTCGGTCTCATGCATTCGCATTCAGGCGTTACTTTTTCTAGTGACATGAAGTGGAATTTGTATTTGGATGATTTGGTTAAGAATGCGAGGAAGAGACTTCATGTACAATACTTAAAGATTCGGGTGCCCTGCAACCCTTATGTAACAGATCATATGTCGCTTTTATTTCGTTCCCATATTTTTATTTGCTTTATCCACAGTTTATATGTAATGGCACCGGACAGCTTTTTTAATAAAATAATGCGCTTGGAGAAGCGAGTGTTCAGGATAATCAGTTCGAATGAGTTTCCTTCATTCTTCGAAGTTGCCACAAAGATGTGTTGCAATAATGATTTCAAATCAATTTAGGGGTGGGGGGTGGTGGGGGGGTGGGGGGGGGGGGGGGGGGGGGGGGGGGGGGGGGGGGGGGGGGGGGGGTGGGCTTCTCTCGGACGGGGGGGGCCTTTGTCCTGTATGTGTTCCAACCACATCATTGTCGACTAATTCGTTCTCAGTGCACTTTGCGCCCACCATTCGCAAAAACTGAACGCTTTCGTTGTTCATTTATAAAATATTGTAATCCATGATCTTGTACTGTTGTAATGCGTTCACCGACTGTAACCATGTGAAGCAATAAAGATATTATTGTTATCATTATTATTATTATGGGACTCAATTTCTTTATTTAGCTGACGGTAATCTAGAACTGGTCTCACTTTACTTCCGACCCCTTCTTCTGTCTCACAGCCATCAACGAGAGAAATTTTTGCACTTCCCGTTGGCTACCCGGATCATTGCTTTATCAATATTCCCTTCATCTATCCAAGACTGCACTTCTTTATCAAATCTCTCTATATCGTTATCTTAAACAAAATTCGTTTGCGGTTTAGTCTCTCTACTAGCATGCTGACTATTCTAAGCTCAATGAACCGTCCAACTACCATCGACAAATTTAGCATGAAAGTCCTTGTCTTCAATAACATGAGTCGGCATGTTCCTGTTGCCATAACATGTACCTGTTAGTTTGGTGAAGTTTCAATAACACTGGCAGTCGTCATCTTAGTAATATTACCCAAAGTCTGCATGTCTTTGGCTATGCTCGTAATTGGCATATTATCAGTATCTGTATTAGTCGGCTTATCTTTGGTAAGATTAATTGTGCTTGGCAAGAACAACGACAACTGCCGCTATATCCTGAATTCCGTGTCTCCAATAATTACCTGAGTAGCGTTTCTACGAACTATCAAGCCTTGCTTCAAAATGGATATCATAAAAGCCCTATTTACCATATGTACTTTTACATGGTAAATGACACTGAAAACTAAGTGACCTACACCGGAACCCTATCTCAGCGAACCCGATCAGTCATAACAGACTTGCAACTTCACATACACTCCGTCACCCTACGTAAACTAATTATACTTCCATCGCATCATCTCACAGGCTTAAGTGGAGTAGTCTTATGATGTGGTAAGAATTTTTGTCAAGTTTGTTCACTTACAAGAGTCCACGCCTACGAGCCGGTGTCGATAAAGGCCCGTCTTCTTCTCTCCGTTTGATGTAATTATCTGCCGGATTCAGGAATTTTCCGCGGGGACCGCGTTGATCCCGGTGACCGCTACCTCCGCTCGCTCGTTTCCCTCTACTGCACAGAGAGGGACATTTCCGTTGAATATGCCCGCGGCCTTTGCATTTTGTGGCAGATGTTGCATAGTTTCGCTTAACGTGTCCGAAAGCGTCTCCATCGAACGCTCGATTACGTAGAGCGCTTGCAAGCAGCAGCAGCACCGGCATTGAAATATTGGGTGGAAACCACTGGAATCGGAGCTGGAGAGTAGCTCTCTTCGGGCACTGGATATCACCTTGTCGAGATCCATTTCTTCTCCGTGCTGCAGTCGAAACGGTCCGTCCTGCAATTCTAGGTGGTAGTGCAGCCAGCAGGAATGATGCAGCTATTTGACCCGGAAGTGGCGGTGCCGTTTTGCCCGCGAACGCTAAGCAGTTGCCGATTTGCACCCAAGACATCCACACAAGGCTCACCCGGTTGAACCCAATCGCAGCATCTTTAGATTTCTTGCCAGGTTTTGCATTTTAGTTCTTGCCGTATACTCTTTTCGCAGGGGCAGCGGCAATCACTTCATAGTTCCCTCTTCCTCCGTTGGGGTCAGCTGTTGCCATGTCGAGTATGCAGCTCTATCACAAGCAACAATGAACTTATCTGTGCCATGAGTTTTATGCTTGGCCTTCTTGTCCGACTGGCTTCTCCCGGGTTATGTCGATGGCAACCGAAAATCTGTCCAAACCCATCTGTCGATGTCATCAGCCGCTTGTCCAGAGAACTTCTTTACAACGCGTCAAAGGCAGTGTACCTCAAGTTGCTCATGACGCCTTTTGTCCAGCCGTGATAGCTTGTTGAAGAAAGGAAAATAAGGCGTTCGTTTCTTTTCCAAATGTCTTGTAATTGTTGAGGCGACAACAATAGCCCGGTATTTTAATACTCCCCAGGCGGTCTCCGTAATTCTAATCAGTCTCACATAGATGAGGATCATGACGTCACAGTTAGTCTCAGCAAAGTCTTGTTCCTATGACTTCACTCTTCAACAGAGTCAGATGAAATGCCCTGGAGATGACAGATGGTGCTGCTACGATTATACACTCAAATACCAAACCAACCAACATGCATGATTAACAGCTCACGTCTCCACATGAAAAACACAAAACAGCCATGCTTTGTGATCGAGCTGCCATGCGAATTTGATGAGCCTACTTCCAAGAAGGCTTCCTTTTTTAGTTTTTTATAGTAGAGGCATTTATGATTTGGTCAAAGAAATAGATGCGTGAGAAATTCCCTAGGAAGTCATACAAGTACGCATTCCAAATTTCCTTTTCTATGGAAAAATTAATGTCTGTCACTCAAAATCTACACCAACAGTTTGGTTGCACAAAAAAATGAAGTAAGAAAAACTAGGTGAAGTCGACTAGATGTCAGGGTGACTCAACAAAATGTCACAAATTCCTAAAGTCTCCTTTTTCGCAGCTTTGACCCATGTACTGCCGACCAATTTTGATACGTTAGCGGCCGTTTGTGACTCATTATCTTGAGTAGAAATAGATCATGATATATTTTGATGAATAATGGTGAATGAATATATTTTATTTGTGTACTGTTTTTGTCAAAACTAAAATCAGGGTTCTCACGCCCCCAGGAAATTTGAAAATATATTTCCCGGCCGGAAAAACCCTCCGGGAAAACAAAAAAGGTAACGATATCCGGGAAATTTGAGATTATTTTTGGTCTGGAAAAATTCAGGAAAATTAGATGATTCAATCAATGTATTGGATGCCTATCTTATATCTACTTTTTTCTTTATTTTCACTTTGCATGTGGGGGTATCTGGTTGTGCGTTCACGAGTCGGGCTAGGTGCAGGTTCCGACCCCCGTCAGTACTACCGGCGCCTGCAGGTTGTGCCCCCTGGATACTACATGAAATGCCAGCAGTAACTAAACAACAAAGGCATCCCAAGCTTTTATATCATCGATGACGGGACGGAAGGCCACTCCTGTAAACCGGGGCAGATCAGGCTCGCTGAGGTCCTTTGAGACCTATTGGTCTTTGGGTTCCAATTCCCTAATACAAGTTGGTTGGCGTCAGGAATGGCATCCGACCGCAAAACATTGCTCCAAATTAAATAAACATCTGTGAATAGTCCGTTGCAAAGAATTGCAAATAATGCTAGGGCGTCCCCCGCTAGAAGCGTCGCGCCTCACCTTCGTCCGAGTGATGCGACAAGTGGACAATTACTACCGCGGAGTTATCAGCGGCCGCGGCTAAAGAAGCAAGCTGAGGTGGAGAATAGCGACATGGAATGAGTTACGAGCAGTGGTCGGGCCAGCTGCAAAAATTTTCGCACTGCGGAAATCTGCGAAAATGTTTAAAAAATGAACTCGCTGCAAAAAAAATGGACTAGGTCCTACGAAAAATTGAAATCTTGTAATTTGTGCCTTTAATGAACTTATGCTGTCTAATCGAACAAATAATGGTTTGCAGGATGAAAGAAGGAAACTAGTGACAGCTAATTATTGTGTTATTTATTACATTATCATTTCGTGAAGCTTCAGATTCATCGTAGCGTCTTTAAGCAGGTTCAGTAAAAAAGAAGAATTGCAGTAGTAGTTTTTAGCACCTGTTAAGTGAGCATGTGTGGTTGCTGTATATTGATGAAAGCCACCATGCTCTTTTGTCAAATAACCACGTTTGAAGCCTTCATAGTTGTGTTTAAGAGGTCGCCGTCACTTAATTAAAAGAATAACAAACAGCTTGTCTAATTAAAACCTCTATCTCCGCTCCTGCGAAAGGAATTCTCGGAAGCTTGATCTCTAAAATTTTCATATAATGTATGCAAAACAATTAAATTTCAAAATAATTCGAATAGTGCTGTCCGATAAATATAAATTAAATTTCATGAAGTTAATTTGTATAGTCGCTCGATTCCAGAAGTTCTGAACGCAACTAGAGTCATTTGAAGCGGTGCACATCCCCGCTTCCCATCAGATCTATTCACATATTTTCTATATTCAGTTAGCGATGCATTGGCCCTGATGGATGCTTGCGGTACAATGCACCTGGTTCAAGAGTCAAGTATACATGAAAGTATCAGATCAAAGCTTCAAGGTGATCTGTTAAATGAATGCACTCTCCACTTTTAATGAAACCTATCGGTCTACCCCAGCCAGTAAGCAAACTTCTAACGCATTGTAAAGACGTGGATGCCTGCGAAAAATGAGTGTCGTTTTATTCTAGATATGCAGAAAAGTTAACTTAATATTGAAGAATATAACTTTATGGATTTTTTTGTTTAAGGGATGCTAAGTCCACAAATATCTTATGAAGCTCGAGCATGAACTGAGCGTCGCGAAGAAGCTGCCACCGAATTCTTAAGATTACTTCTACATCATGCGTTGTTATTTCTCATAATTTCGATTCCATAATTAGTTTTTTTGTTGGTGTCTTCTTTTGATGAGAACTTTTTCCTTTTGTCATGACATTGTCGACCCATGTCATCAATTGGAATGGATCAGTTGAGGTTACTGACTTTTGGCTACGTTTACTATGTACATGCATGTATTAATCAATAAGATGAATTCGGTACCAAACGCCAGCTTGATAAGTTACACATTGACAGAATGGCTCCTAAGAAAAATTAATGGAGGGTGGTTATTGCAAGTTCATGTAACTGGATTTTTACGAGACATTTTTTCTAAAAATAATCAATGATGAAACGTATTTGCTTTCGAAAATTTTGCTTGTTGGAAGTATGCACTTAATTGCCGTTTGAATTGCTGCGTTGCAGCTGTTTATTTTGCGGAAAATGCAGAAAACATATAGGACTATTAGTGTCTCCCGAAAGACATTAGGCGATCTTGGTCAAGTTTTGATAAGAGCGGCATTAAGTCTGAGTGATCATGAAAGATGATGTTGTAATTCGATGGTATTAGTAGGCCTGCGAAAATTTAGTGGAGCTGCGAAAAAAATGGAAGAATCTCTGGCCCGACCACTGGTTACGAGATAGCTGAAACATTACTTCGCCGGAACGTCGACTTGCAGGAGACAAAGTGGAAGGGAAATAAGGCTAGAGAGATAGGTCATGGGTGCAAACTCTTCCATAGTGGTGGTGAGACGGCGAGAAACGGAGTGGGTCTGGTGATTCACCAGGATCTACTGACTAAAGTGAATTGGAAACGTATAGAAGGAATCAACGAACAGGATCATGTGGGTGAAAGATTTGGAGATAAAACTTCCCAGAAATTGTTGAGGATCATCTCACTGCAACCCACTGAGCACGCCCCTCCAGGTGGGCACAAGTGTTGTGAAAAGAAGCCTTTCTCGAAACCCTCGAGGACGTTTCTTGGATTTGGACTCGTGATACCATCCTGACTAAGCAGAAGATATGAACTGTCATGTGGGGAAACAAAGCGGCGGTCATAGTTCCCATGGTAACCATGGCTTTGGTATCCCAAACGTAGATGGTGAAAGTTTCCTCCAGCTATCAGATGCATCTGAGCATTGCGAACACCCGTTTCGGGAAGCGTGTGTCTCAGCTCATAATATACTAGAGCGGAGGAAGGAGCACACAAGTCGACTGCATCGCCATCAGTACAAATGAAATGAAACACGTGCGCGACTGTAAGGCTTTACCTTTTGAGTGTGCAGCCACTCAGCACAAATTGGTGGTTGTGGACTTGAAAAAGCCAAAGATGGTTTTACAAAAGGTGAAATGGTGGAAGCTGAAAGAAGAAAATGTGGCGAAGGTTTTTCCGGAGAAGCTCGTCAAGGATTGGGAATCATGGGAAAAATTGAGCAACGATTTGTAACGAAGCTGGGAAAGTAACTTGTGGAACTAACGCGTGAAGGGACTTTACAGAGATTAGAGAAATATGGTGGTGGAATGTAGATGTCATAAATGCTTTAACGGCAAAGAGGGAAGCTTTCAAGTGATGGAGGAACGACGATACGGATGCAAACAGAGAGGAGTACAGGGAAGCAAGGAAGGCAGCTAGGAAAGCTGTGGCATCAGTGAAGGCTGAAGGCGTATACGATAGGCTTGGAAGCCGAGACAGAGAAATTGTTGTGTAAGATCGCTAGAAGCCGGGTAAAAATGACAAAAGGACAACATGGACGGATACTAAGTGATAGACGATCGAGGAAATTTGTGTATTGAGCCTGACAGTAATCGGCAACGATGACGCGAGTACTTCGAAACACTTCTCAACGAAGAGAGGCCTCACGCCATCCGCGTTATGGCACCCCCTCGAAACGATTGTGGCAGTCCCCGAAATCACTCCTGCGGAAGTGGAACATCAGCTATCGGAAGATGGAAAAATAACAAGTCCGGCTGTTGGGAGAGACGACTTACCTACCGAAGCATTGCCAAGGAAACAGATCAGATCGCCAAGGTGATAAATTCAATCTTAACGTCCGCCAATATAACGGAGAGATGGAGAGAGGGTACACTTGTCCCGATTTACAAGAGGATCACAGAGAATGCAGCGTTTACAGAGGTACAAATCTATTGTGCCACGGTCTTAAGTTGCTGGAGCGCATCATCTGCGACAGATTAAGACAGATAACAACTATTGATAGAAACCAGTTCGGATTTGTGCTGAGTGTCTCTACCGCAGATCCTACTTTCAAAGACTCTCACCTTCTGATTGATGGTTAGAGAATGCCCTCATGGAAACAAAAAGACTTTAGAACGGTGTTCGTACCGACAAGGAGAAGGCGTACGACACGTACCTCGAGGGAGGGATCATCCCCTATATTCTCAGGAGGAGAAGAAAATGTGCCTGAAGCATACGTCCAGTTGATACAAGACATTGTTGTGACAGCAAGCTAGCAGTTAAGATTCAAAACCACGGTGATAAACTGACCGCTTCAAAGCTTTCGTAGCTCTATATCAAGCTCTGCTCCTAAGCCCTTACCTCTTAATCCTACTGCAAGAATGAAATATCAAAGTCGATCAGTAAAGGAAATGGAGAAATGACAATATAAACAACTATTTGCCGACGATCCGGTAATAATCAGGAACACAAAAGAGAAAGTCCAAGCGCGCCTGGAAAAATGGCCGAGAAGCCCTTCGAAACACTTGTTTACGACTCAGCAGAAACTAAAGACGGGTGTGCCCCAGCGATGAAAGAAAATGAGTGCATCCATCTGCAAGGGCAAACCGAAAAAAACATTTACCATACAAGGATGAGAAATCATCAAAATTTGTGAAGAGACAACATCAAGCCTGCTTAAATGCAGAAATTGGGAACTAACATTTCTTCCATGTTTTATAATGGTCAAGTGGAATCCCTCATCACTAAACCTTGGTTCCGAAGCCTCATCTGATGTAGTTTTATCAACGAATCACGAGCCTCAATATGTAATTTTATGAAATTTCAAATGTGATTCCGTGCGATGCAAATTATATAGGCTAACACATCGAGACATTTATTTCGAATGGGTTTGAGGAGCACCGGCAGTCATCGTCATCTATTGTAAGCATCGATAATAACATCAATCTGTCACAATTCTATAGATCTTGGAAAGCGATGTTGCAGCAAATACGATCTCCTGCTAGCAGCCACGAAATGCTGCAAATAAAACTTAAAAAGCCTTCACTCAATGGACAAGAGTGACCTTCAGTGGAGACCGAGACTTTCTTCTTTGATTAACAATTTTTCCCTTCTCATTTTTCTTTAAGCCTAGAGGTGGCTCGCAATCTCTATTTTTTCCTTGTTTGAGTCATAAGATATCTACTGATTTTCTTTACCTTAGTATTATGTAATTTTAGGATTGCATGCGTTATGTAGCCTACTATTCGTTTATATATATTAATTAATTTGAATCTAATTGCACCATGAATTAGAGTAAATAGATTTCTGACAATGTCCCTCTTCAGCATGGTCGAAATATAAAGTTTTCTTGATTATAGTTCTATCAAAAATCAGTTATAGTTAAGAACTACAAGCATGATTTTGTATTTATGACAAATAATAGACATTTTTGCAAAGATGTTTTTCTTGTGGAATAGTTTTTGAAATGCATTTGTTGCATCTTTCAAATTTAGTCCGGTTTCTGTTAACTCCATGCTGAACTGGGCAAATTTAAAACCGCGTTCGCGTTTGTTTGACGTTTGGAGGATGTGTAATATGAGATGGTCTGCTGATCAGCAAACGAAGAATAAACTCTTGACTCATTTGAATTTTAGCGTGATCGCTCAAGAGTCGCAACCAATCAATTGTTTCAGCCGAAAATTCAGTGAAAATACTCGCCGTATGTCTGTTTATACTATGATATATTTTTTAATTGGTATGCCGAATTATGTATGACAAAGCAGACAACACACACATTTTCCAGAATAGTATATAAATAGTCTTGTCGACCATCTTCGAGTTGCTCTGCGCGTCGATGTCCTGAAGCAATTCTGTCAAGAACGCCTACTACCGCCTTTATCCTTTGTTGTAATGCAAAGCGATTTCTGACTTCTTTTCTTCCGATGAAAATTATCGCACTTTCCATTGAAGTTGCGTTGGTTTGTTGAGAGAAGAACGTTTCTGACCTATTGTCACAGGAACATTGTGAGCAATGTTGAAAACATTCTGACGATGTACTTAGCCTATATACGGTGAGTCGAGTATTTCTCACGGAATTTTGGAGGAATTACGCTTAGTATTTTCTATTTTTTTGCTTCTCATAGTACCTTAAACGTAAGACATAACCGTCGCTCACTTCACTTGTTAGCTAAATCAACAGATGTAGAGAAGATCATCGGAACACACATTTTTGCCAAAACTACGAACACCCACAACACCGTACGGCTTTGTATACGTATTTAAAATTTTGAAATACCCGTAGTAAAAAACACTTCCCCCCCCTTGATCTAATAATATATGAAATGAGAATAATAAATGAACAGTAAAACCCCCGCCACATGAAGGTAAGATTAAAAGAAACGAATTTCACGTTTCATTCTGATTTTCCCTATGTTAATTTATTAGGCATGATAAGTCTGTTTTGGTTCATCATTTCAACTCCTGTGTAGCTAATTTCAATTTACTTTTGAAGGACTGTCCAACAATTCGAATTTGCTAGTACTAGCGGCTGTCATAATTGCTTTTTTCGATTCTTCAAATGGGTTTCAAGCGCGTCGCGCATCGGTAGTCAGTGTATTTGTAGCGGAGTGTAAAAGCTCCACTCCGGTGTTTTGGGAGTAAATGTTAAAAAATCCTGACTACCTGAGCCCCCTCGCTTCTTCTGTATATATAAGTAGAGCTTAACGCGGATTAGATAAAAGAGTAATCTCTATTGTGGAAATTACGGATCAATTACGAAGGCTGAGGAAATTATGAAACTATTTCGAAATGTAAGGGAAATTGTGAGCATTGTGGGAAGAAATGAAAATGTTGTAATAAATTGCGCAGTTGAAATACAACAAGTTGAAATTAGTTACAAAAGATTGCCGGAAAATCAACGTAATTTATTACATTTTTTGCGATTCCGTCAACTGTTGTAGCCCTTTTTGTCAAAATGGGTCGCCTGATGATACAATGAAAATTACCATGCTTTTATTAGTAGAAATATTCTGAAGGATTCAGCCAATTGGAAACTCAACGACAGCATGACCGTGTTGGAAGTGACATTCTGAAGAATTCAATTCTAACTACCGTGCACTATGAATTTCAGAGAATATTTTGAAATTCCAGATAGTCTTATTTATTAAAAAAATCATTCAGATCAAATCAGTGTGTCCTTGTTCCAACCATAAGTTTTTTCATGTTGACCCATTAACACTATGGTAATAGAAAATTATAGGGAATAAATTTTGTTGCGCTTTGTGCTCAGGAACCTTTCACTACACCCCCATATCATATCTGTAATTTTTAAACTCAGAAATATTTTTCCGACATCAAAACAGCATGTGTCTCTGACTCATATTATCAGTTGTAGCAAGCAAACGCATATCTTATGAACTCTTCTGTATAATGATGATCATCAAATTTTCGATGTGTGAAATAGCTCGGAGCACTCCATACATATGAAGATATGAAATAGTATAAAATGAAGATGAAAAGTAACTTTGTTTTTTTGACATTGTTCACAATTCACAGTTTTATTGCTTTTCGATATGTTTAACTATATGCTTGGCCTAATTGTCGAGTTTCGTTGGTATGGGTGTTGAGGGCCATCCCCGGCTGCCATAGCGCTTCCATGGGATTTCGTGGGTTCATGATTTTTTGCAATCAGTTGAAGCAATCGGAACTAACATTATATCACACAATCAAATTTGATTTTAAATTGTCACACAGTTTATCATCCAGTGCATACGAGCCTTTGAATGAGTGAACAAGATTTCGAGTCGTTCGCTGGTGAACGGGTGAACTGAGCGAAGGGGTTTTTCTAGTAACTGCTTTTCTAGTATTGAACTGAACTGAGAGGTTTCCGTTCATGAGCTGAAGAACGGACTAGGGATCTGAGAAGCTTCGAGATTCGAATCAAGTAGTAAGGAATACTCTACACTTCAAACACAGTGCACCTCTTTGCGCGCCCCCTCCACTCCTCGAGAGCGTGATTGTTTGTTTGTCTGCATCCGGAAGGTCGTGAGCGGCCGACCCGGTTGACTTGACCGACGAGGTAAACGGAGTTTATATTCGGATTCAGAATGTTTTTCTGGCTCGGTAGGGTGAGTTTGAAAGTGATTGCTGCGAAAAAATGTTCGGCTTTAAAAAAAGCGGTAATGTGGGTCGTTTTTGGTCTGTAGCGGCTAAAGGAGGCCTCGTGCGTTAAAATGGACGGCGTATTTCGATTTTTTGAAACGGTGTTTTGGAGGAAGAAAATGTCTCTAGCGGTCAAACGAAACATCGGATGAGAAAACGGAGGCCAGATTTGAAATCCTCATTAGCAATTTTACATCGATATGGTTATTTTTCCAAGTCAATCGAAAAAACATTTCCTTCGCTCGCTGACGTCCCCCCCCCCCACCTGCTGGGAAAAAAAGTTCGCGATTAGCTAGCACATGTCTCGAGCGAATAACGAGCGCATAGCTTCCGTTTTGTCTCGCAAAATTCAGGCGAAAAGCTTGATAATTTAGGAGCAAAAACGCTGCTGTTCGCTCGCGATTAGCGATGATTTTCGAATGCTAATGAAACGCGCTAATCGCTTGCTTCATTGAAAAGCTAGCAGCTCGCTTGATATTCGCTGTACCCTATTAGCATATATCAAGCCTAGTTCGTTGACAACCTGTAGACCTACTTACACATCTAACATGACGTCATACCGCCACGAAATGCTCATGGATCAACAGTAGTGGATGTAGAACTGTCAAAACCATAACATTCGGATACAGTAACAAAAAATGTGAGACTCACCTCTGCTAAACAATTGTTGGCTTGCAGAAGTTCAAAGTTTCTTCCATGCCATGAAGACTCAATGAGCTGGCTTGGTTACAATTAGTTGTATTTTGAGCATGAATTCTTGTAGACCAGCGGTTCGTGTCTAAAACGCAAAATAATAGAGCCTTTTTATTTACATGCAAAATTACAATTCATAAATGAACATTCGAATTGCTTACCGTTTTCACTGATTATTTTCTATGCAATATTTAGGCCACACGTATAATTAACTACTGTTGATCACTGTCATCTTGCCACGAAACGCTCCAGGGACTAACAGCAGAATGACTTAATGCTGATAAACTCAAAACATTCGGAGGCAGTGACAAACTAAGAACTCACATAAAAATTGCATTCATATTAGAAATTTAGAACTCACCT
This sequence comes from Prostheceraeus crozeri, assembly GCA_907163375.1. Taxonomy (NCBI): domain Eukaryota; kingdom Metazoa; phylum Platyhelminthes; order Polycladida; family Euryleptidae; genus Prostheceraeus; species Prostheceraeus crozeri. The sequence goes on along the minus strand of CAJQUW010006491.1, from coordinate 16,807 downwards.
CTGCAAAATGTCGCCAATTGCTATTCTCCTCTCCCGTCGATGCTCATTGTACTGGTTTGGTAAGGCCGCGTCCATAATTTGATAATAATTTTTGGTGGCACGGGATTGCGGTCTGAAATAAGCAATGACATTTTTATACAGAGCCTTTTAAAACCGTTGAGGCCAGCCTAAACGTCATGTGAAATTTTGTGCAATCTGATATCATATTAAACAAAAAGGAAAAGCAAATAACAATCTTAATTAGCGCATTGTTTACAAATTTAAGAAAAAGATAATTCATTTCTTTCTACAATATTTTTGCACATTTTAGAGTGAAAGGTTTAGTATGAAATAATCCTACAAAAAAGAATTCTACCGTTGGAACATTTGTCCGGTTTAAACGAATAAATCGATAAATTTAAGATTTTCGCAACATTGTAATTTTTCACCATTAACTGAAGTCAGCCTTGAGATCAACGGAGGAAAAATTACAAATGTATAAATTATAGGCATGATGGTTAATTCGATTGGTAGTTGTCCATCTAATTTCATGTAAAAAAATCAATGCAAGATATTAATTGCACATAATTTTTGGGCGATTGAAGGAATGAAATCTTTGAGATAGTGCCAAAGACCAACGTCGAAGTTTTCAACATGCAGCATTGATAACAGGGTTTAAATTGTTCAACTTACTAACAATTTATCCGTATTGGTTCATAGATTATATATTACAATATGCACATCTCGTTATTGAGTTTAAGTTCAGAGATTCATATCAACAGCAAAAGCGTACAACGCAGACACTAGAAAAAACAATAGGAAAATGACCTATTTTTCTAAAACTAGAGACGGGTTTTAGAATGTGACATAAAAGTGAAAACGACTCACCCATACCTACATGGCTTCAACCGTTGCATGATCGCGAGTCATTAGAGAAGTCAGGAGAGAAAGAGCAAAAGGAGGTTAGACTCGCACAAAATCATTGATTTACACACTTGATCCTATATGTACGAAGTGGTTTATCAGAATCACACTTGACGAAGTCGCGTACATGGCACGACACCAAGATCTCACATCTTGATGCGCACTTAATAATTGACACGAATGTCGGGGCAGGCAATTGTTCGAAGGTCGCAGAAAGTCCAACCTGTTAGCAACAGGCCTTGTCGTTTAGCGCATTGTCATAACGACAGGGAATCGATGCATACTGGCTACACCCTGCGCTGGCGCTCGGTGTGTGAATAATGCCATTTGACGTCACACAGTGACTTGTTCTGAATTAGACGGTAGGCGTGCGTGGGAAGAAAAACAATCCTCTTATGGATGGTCGAACAAACACCAAATTGCTCAGTGACTAAGTTGCTATGCAATTTGCTGCCGATGCATGTTTGGTAGCGATTTATTTTACATAATTTAAAAAACGTGATTAAACTGACAAATCATCAATATAGTAAATCACTGTCATCTGTCATTGACTTGCCAGCAGGAGTAAAGTAGCCTCATATGAGACGCATTTTCATCATTCGAACCACTGGCCCAGTCATTAATTCGACATTCATTCCGTTACAATGCTTGATTATTGTAGTTGAATAACTGTCTGACTTTGGTCTTTCAATAGTGGATTTCCGAACACGATCTTTAAGAACAACTGACGACATGTTTAAACAGAATTTCTAGAAGTTTCACGAATAAATAGTAGGCTATAGAAGACGGTGGAAAGCCCTCTCAATTACATTTGATGACATCAAAATTAATGACAATAACATAAATGAATATGAAATTTTCAATTAAAAGCTTGGCGGCCTAACGTGCACTTTTGCATTTAAATAAGGATGTAGGCTATATCTGTGATAAACCTAGCAAAATTGACTTTACCAATAGCCAACTATTAATCAGTGACATGAAGCTATGGCGAATTTCGCTTTGCCAATGGCGTATCTATTGGCAGCGACAAAAAGTTAACAAATTCGGTTTGCCAACAGCCATCCACTCGCAAACTGCAATATCGCTACTAAGAAAATCGCTTGCCCGCTCAATAAAAGCCAGCGAATAGTGAGACACTTTTCCCCAGCGGGTAAGTAGCTGTAGCTCAGATGAAAGCATTGATCGTAGAAAGTCGTGCAATAGCTCGTTTGAAAACTAAGACTGTACAAATTCATTGGAAACCCCTTATCCATATCTTTCTTCGATTAGTCGTGAGAGGAAATGACGATTTTGAACTCTCCGAAAAATACGTCAGAGTAAATATATTGTGTTTTTTGGGCTCTAGCGGTCGAACTAAGCATCGAATGGGAAAAGTTAGACCAGATTCGGAATCAGCGTGATGTTTATGCATCCAGGTGATGGGTTTTGAGGTCGTAGTGAGTGAATAAATATTGTCGAAATTTTTTATGTATCGAATTGTTTTTTTTCGATTTTTGGCGATGAATAAACGGAGGATTGGAAGTGAGTGAAGACTTCGGGTTTCTTTTAGTAGAAACACCGCACTATTTGTTCGCTAGATCCTACATTTTCAGACCTTGGAAAGCTTCGTTTTCCATAGAAAGCTTGCTTACAATCGATTTTTTTCACACATGTCCAAGATTTTGGATATTTTTTGAAAATGTTTTTTCACTCGGCTTCTGGTGATCGAGAAAGTTTAGTGATGGTTAAAATGCAAACTGACATGTGAGAAAACATGCATTCAAAATTTAAGCTAATCGGAACTATAGAACCGAGATAGAGGCGTTTTAAAGTTTTGAAGGAGAACAAAAGGCCACATCAGCTGATGTACGAAGTCCTAAGTATATAACTGGGAACCGAATAGAGAATTCATTAAGTTGAGAAATTGAACAGAGGTAAGTCAGTTTCTCTCGAGCTCTGATGATAGCCTCGGAAATTTCAAAATTCAGGTTACCAAAGGTTACCGGAAAATACTTAGTAAATTTCTTTGCTGATATCACTAAGGCGCAGATTTATAGGTTAACAGGAGATGCCTTAAGCTCCAGGTCATAAAAGACTCAAATCTTTTAAAGGCTTTGTAACCTTTGGCTCCTACAAGACCTTTTGAACGTGATTCAAAAAGGTGTCGATAGTTTTAGACCTTCCTAAGTGATACACTACTTAAAAACGGTCCTATAGGTAGTGCTAAATGCTGAAAAACTTAAGTCGCTATTTTTGACGATTTTCGAGGGTTTTCACCCTCTATATTCAACTAAGACATTTATGAAGTTGTGAGATGCGAGCTTCGGCTTGGGAATTTGCAAACTAGTAAATAATCCACCGGTTTTCATTCAAAATCGGGCCCTCCCGTATGCCAACACAGTGATTATGACGCACGCTCAGTCCGCGGATGTTTGATTTGTAGGTCGAGGCCTTGAGCTGGGTAAAGATCCCCTCTGAGTATGCCATAACGATTCAAAGTTCACACTTTCTACCATTTTTGCACACTTTTACATTTACTAAATGTTATAAAAACTTTAACTGATTTTGGAAATGATTGTCAATGACATTTCGTTGAAATTATCAAATGTTATCGACAATATTTTCTATTTCAGCTTTTCTTCTACAGATAAAAGGTAGGAAATTCAAAGTTTCTATCAAGAAATGTTCAGTGTGAAATCAAAAGAGTGGAGAATTTAAGCGACACATCAACAAATAAGACGCTCTCCAACTACCCACGGGAAATAGATTTCGTCTCCAGCTGTACACATGTATCAAATTTGTTAAAGGCAAAGAGCATGCAAAATTTTACTAAGGCTCATGGCAATCTGTCCCGTTAAGAAGGTGAACCAATATATACAATAGAAATAGCAAAACTATCAAGCCATATTTTGATCAAACACTACCTACCATTGATCAACCTACATTGATTTAGATGCAGCATTACAAGAAGCAAATCGCCGCCATCATTCAACTCCCATGCCGTCACCCAATGCCAACAGTTCTCATCCAGGTGAGTCGGACACCTCAGATGAGTCCTGGATTCGAGAAGTTGTGATGAAACCTGACGAGGCTAAAAAGCCAATAATGCAGTCTCCCCGATAAAGTTGGCGTTAATTAAAGCCCAGAATTAAGCGTGGAATAATGACCAGAGCTGCTTAAGTAGTCAGGAGCATGCCGTCCGAAAAATGAAGGACAGATGACTGATCAAGATGAATGTTTCATCATTGAGAGATAAAATTTAAAACTGAAATGGCAGGTTAGCGAGATTCGCAGCCTTAAGGCCCAGTATTAAAGCTGGAAACATTCCAAGGACAGGGCGCTGACCACGAGAAGGCGTGTGGAGGATCAGCTAGACTAATAGAAGACACTGAAATCCTCTGAAGGAGAAGCTCAAGCTTCAACTTGAGCAAGAAAAATTTAAGCAGTCCGAACTGAAGGCCACTACCTTTAAGGAGCAAAGGCCAACGCTCGTACATTCCCATAGTCGCGGAATAGATAGTGGACCGACATCCTCATTCGAAATTGAGGATTTTGAGTAGCACCCTGAGTCTATGAGGATTGGTGGCGGAAGATGCGCTTGCTTCATATCTCCATCGAAGCATAGATGGAAAACTAAAGAGACTTCCCACGGGAGGCGAAATTTGCCACCAAGTACCTTCCTCATCCACCACCAGCCAAGGTGCAACGAGCCGGCTAAATTTTTCTTATGTAAGTTAAATATTCCCGGCTCTCTCACTTGAATATAATATCATCTATTTTCCTTCTATTTTCTCATATACAACGAGAACGAACCAACGGTCCCCTTAAGAGACCACCATGCAAAAATATGATAGTACCTACCTCCACGTGGTTTGCCCTAGACAGACTTCGTCTGACTGAAACTACATGCAAATAAAAAATAGAATCACAAAGTTGTATCTGCTGTCATCAACTTAAACCGTTGCATGTTAAGGAGAATTTCGGTGTAATACCCTCCTGTTGGTTGCGTACTTTCCGAGACAGCGGTGGAAGTCCGTATGATAGTCCTTCCTACTGCACGGACGTTGGCAATTGTATCCTTGTGAAACCTCACTGCGTCATGTTTTCCAATGGTATGCCTTACGTCTCAACGTGTGTACTCTGACCGCCAGGCGACATTAGCATCTGTCACAGATTTTCCTTATAAATTCTCCATTGCATATGTTATCTGAGAATGAGCAATGATTCTTTTAAGAACTACCTCTATTCACTGAGGTAAAACACGCAAGTTTATCTGCTATCATCAACTTAGACTTGCAATGTTAAGGAGAATTTTGGATAATTGTTCCTGTTGGTGGGACGATCTCTCATGAACAGTGGATGATATCGTAGATGAGTGTGCAAAGCTTGAGACTACCTTAACTCCACTTTCCAACGTCGTTTTGGTTTCTTCGCTCAGCACGTATCACTTTTAAACGCCAATCGGTTAGAAGTCTCTCAGAACTCCCATTAATCCCCAATGATTCACAATCACTGCAGTGTGCACTTCAACTGCCTCAAACGTTCTTCTGCCGCAGCCAAACCTAACTTTAGTGATTCTAACTCGAATGCATTGACTCGTACAAGAAACGCGTGCAAGTTGTTATGTGTAAACCTGCATGATGATTGAGAATTTCATTTTGAATCACTCGCATTCGAATCTTGAGACATAAAAACTTTTAACAACTATACCGTCCGTCTTTATTTATCAAAACCTACACACGAATTCAATTTGACTCCGGCAAACGACTCTACTTATATGTATGACAAACAGGCGTGACTGGTGCATAACGTTTTCCAAAACACACGCTACACACGAACCTTGTCCTGTGAGAATATCCAGTTCAAATAGGTTTACTATGTTCAAATTTTGTTTGCAAGTTGCTACTGAAATGGCTTTCATAGTATATTCAATATCATCCTAATTTACAGAGTCCTTTCTACCAAGCTATTCCCTACTTTACAAACAGACATGGTTGTGACTTTATTTTAAAACAATTACCTATCTTACAAACATTGAATGGTATGACATTATCTCTAACTTTACAAAACAGTCAAATGATTCTAACATTTATTACCTAACTTAACAAACAAGACATGCTGACATTATTTTTAACACTTACAAACAGTAGAAAATGGTTGTGGCTTATTTTATACTTCACCTAGTAATTTACAAACAATGGAATGTTGACATTATTTTAACTTATTTTATACAATTTTAATATTATTACTGCCATAAGAACTGCTTTGATGAAAAACTTAGTAACAATAGTTGACTAGAAAATATGCTTTTTGAATGAAACATAAAGTTGTTAATATCAAGCTTTGAGTGTAGGAATAAGTTTAGACTTTGTGTTTCTATCGTACACACTCAAAAACCTGTAAAGACAGTTATTTTATTACACCTTAAATCTATGGGACAAGATGTCGATGCATTGCATTGCATTAAATCATTGTTATCAAATACTAACATAAAACATTTAGCAGTACCATACTTTCGTGATAGCAGAATGGAAAAATTTTCCCGAAAATTTTCCAGGAAAATTTCCAATTTTGTCAAAATTTTCCAGTGAAAATTTTGAAATTTTTTTTTGGTGATTGACATTTTTTTTCCTTTGTTTTGGAGACCTGTTTGGTAGTCGTTTGAAAAGACTATGCAATATGCAAAGAGACCGAAAACTTCTCTTATCATTCTGCATTACCTTTTGGAACTAACTGCCATTCATGTCTATTTCAGATCATCCCAGTTGACTTTCAGATATAGGATGGATTTCAGATTTTCTCTAGTTGAATTCAGATATCGATCGAAATCCAACTTTGAAAGGATCTAAATTCTACTGAGAATCTGCAACAATCTGGAAATGTCTGAAATTCATTTGGTAGATCTGAAATCGATTTGGAACTAGATCTAACCATGAGGTAGAAATGGAAGATGTGCATGCAGTTTGTCCCTCAACGAAGATCGGAACAATATGCCAAACTTTGAAACTGTCATAGATATTCTTCTAACTCATCACAAGATATCTTTAGTTTCCAATTATCTCACGAGTTTAAAGTCTTCCCATATGGTCGCTCATGGTATAATGCTGCGTGGACTGAGGTGCTTATCTTCACATATTCATCAACATATGAAGAATTTGTTACACTAGATCAAGAAGCACAATAAAGCTACCTGTCAATCTAAATACAAACTACCCAAAAAATTATTTAGCTCCAGATCTTTCACATTGCATGAAAATTATAACCGTCTATTCTAAAGCAAGATTCACGTATCCCAAACGGTGTCTGATGTTATAATCAAAAATGTAACAAATTAGCACAAGCCACTGGTTGGCAAAGGAATGTTCAAAAATCAGCGACGGAATCGCAGGCTGCGATCGCTTAATCGGAACACCAATAATGATGAATCAAGAGTTTTAGACCCATTCGATGTATGTACCATGCCCTCGCTGCGGAAGCTCCCAATTATAGGGCGCAGCAACAAAAATCAAAAACTTTCAAATTTTTCCAAAAATTTTCCATTATTTTCCAATATTTTTCCCACAATTTCCATTTTTTCGCATAATTTCCATGGAAAATTTTCAACACTACTGACTTTAAACATGCACTGATTCCACCGTTTAATGTCATTCATTATTTTTCTATCATGTGTTACTACATACTCATAAATAAGAAAGGCTTGCAGTTTACTTAAACTCTAATACATCCGTATCACACATTTGCGTTTGAAGTAGCTATTCATGTATACAGTTGGCATACATTCAGTTTTCACCTCATACTCCAGTCAAAACAAGTACTACTATTTTAGCACTACACAGTGTCTTGACTGCATCAACAATTGCATCTATATAATTTTACCTGAATTGCTTTTCATATTCTGTAATGATTTAATCCTCGAAATGCTACTGCTGTTCTTCTAACTATTCACTGATTCAAACAGTTTAGTACACTACTATTCTTAAACTGTGAAACCCAGCTTATCTCATAATAAAAATAATACCGTATATTTGATTAGCCGTCAAATGAAAATTCGAGAGGCTGTAACAGAGACATGCCATAGCGACATAAAATTACTAGTTTCACGTTGTCTTAACAAGTATTGTTATCATAAGGTAAACACCAAAAGAAAATACAAACAAGACCATGCCTGGATAACGGAAGTTCGCTTTCGTCGAATATGACGCTCTAATTAAGAGTACAACAACTATGTCCATTTGTGTCATCTTATATACTCAACCAGTAGAGACATTCATTCTGTGTACATCCATGAAACATGAAAGTGTAAATTTATATCATCCGATAGAGTCATGTCATCTGCTACACTCCTTTCCCCTACGCAACGGATAGTTCTCTTATTGCAATCATATGACATTACACACATCGCAAATCCAAAGTTCATAGTCATTTGCTTCATGGCGTTCCAAGCCCGTCTAACACACAGGATGGGTAGAAAATGGATGAAATGAAGGCCAAGTAAAAACATCAGTGACAATTTCAATAACGCCATGTCTATCGCGTTGGTCATAAACTTTGTCAAATGTACATATGAGAGTATTATTAAGTTTTTTGCTAGTCATCACATTGAACAATGAAGTAATATTGTGTTACTCGTATGAATGAACTAAAAGTAATGTTAGAATCCACTGGATCATCAACACTTGCAAAGGTGTACAAGTTTGCATCAAGCATATTACTAGTCAACTGAATGTCCTTTCTTGACAGTCAACATTGGAATATTTGACGATTAAACGTCGCAATTCGTTTCCCAAACTTCATGGTTTGTAGCGAAAGAGACCTTGGTTATTCCCCATTGAAAGCTATAGAAAGTGTTACAAATGTAAATGAAAATATTAAAGCTGGCGATTTAGTTGAAAGACTAATGGATCTGGATGAGTCATGGTAGAAATCATCATTTGGATTCGTAGTTGGATAGAGGAGGATTTTTCATGCTACAATGTAATGATAGAGAAATTAGGAGGATAAAAATTGGAGCGATCTGGAATGAAGAAGAAAAAAGTGACATTTGCAAATGATTTATCCAAGTAGCTCTACCAATAAAAGTAGACTTACAGAAGGAAATTGGAGGGATAGACGTTTAAATTATTTATGTGAACGGAACTGCGTTTTGAGTGTTTTAAACCGGGAACAGGTCCCTTCTCTTTTTACCATGTTTGTCCATGTGTTCTACATGTTATGTACCCCTTGGAAACTTTTATTTTGTATCCATCTGTGATCAAGAAGTTAGATTTCAAACGAGTCAATGTATATAAAAGACAAAGTTTTTGATGCAATCCCTTGTCGATTGTGGAACAGTCATACTAGGCCCATATCACCTCTGTATCGCCCGTCTCATTGAAAAGAGAAAGCATGATTATGCAAGGGGGCCCGGGGGGGGTTGGATTCTTGTGTTGGAAAAAACTATTGTCCATCCAGTGATTGTGGAAGAGATGATACATTAATCTGACTAAACTCATTGAGTCACATTCTACAAACACTAAGAGATATCGTTAACATGGATCATAGGGTTGACTATCCCTATGGATTTAGGTCGTATTGTACTTTCACTATATTAAAAACGTGTACATGTTACAACACCAATTTAAATCTGTTATTTCAACAAGTTTCCATGTAATCCACCTTCGGAATTGAAAAGATGATTTGTATGTTCTATAATGAATTTGAAATAAAAAACATCATCGTTTGGAATTAAAATTGTTTCTTATTTTTGGCAATCCGTCTGGTTGAAATGGCAATGCTCATTAGATAGTCTAGGATCGGTAATCTGCTTGCAATTTCAGATTTCAGGTCCAATAATAGTGTAAACATGTAGAATGTTTTATAAAAGCAGTGACTAACTTGCGTACTCACAACAAGGAAGTTCATCATAAGTTTGCTAAAAACATTTGACTACTACAGTGAGACTGAAAGAGAGTGTAAGAATGTTGTTTTCATAACAGCAGGTTTCCACCGCAGCGCCCAGAAAGTTTATATTCTAAAAGGTTGTATGAGATGAGACGTTTACTGCACTGTGTAGCACTGTTTTATATTACTTACTATTCGTTGCTCTTACAGTGTTTCCATCAGCCACGGAAAAGTATCTAAAGGTGTATGGACATATTTATCTCATTGCTATCACCATTGATTGTCCTCATTTTGTTGAGAAATCAGTTCCTTCAGTGTAAATTACGAAAGGGAACAGATCCGAATAGTGCTTTCACGGGTGATGACATTCAATGTCAATTGAGTAAAAATTTGAAAAAAACTCTTTGGTTTTTCATTGCCAACAAGATAAGTTTGCTACTTCATACACGTAGGTGTAAGGAACACCAATGACACTTGATAAACATGAACTAACCATCTCTACATTCAAAGTGATCTGATTTCACCAATTTCTGTTGTGAGAAAAAAGAATACATTTCTACGATGGAATTTCATTCATGATAAAGACGCTTTTCATAAGGAATCGTAGAAAAGATGTTTAAGCCTATTTTCTACCATCCTGTTATCAAACAAACTATCTCCGTCTATTTCTCTATCAAAATTACAAGTGGTTTACATGAGTGTATCCATGTTGAAAGATATTAAATCCCCTCACGAACTTTTAGTGTTTCGGAAGAACAAAGTGAAAGTCATTGTAAAGTTGTTATTGAAACAAAAATATATATATTAGAAAAACTGTTTTTTACAGTCTTTGTTGAAGAAGTTTTTCTGTCGGAATTTGATGATGCCGATGGACTTTCTGAGAACAATTCCCATCTCCTGATAGAATTTTAAAAATTTGAAAAATAAACTAAATAGATTCTTTCTTTAAGATCTGATGTGGAATTGGTGCAAACCCAATCTACATAGGTCAAACTGTGTTTGACCTATTCTAAACTTGAAATGCATCAACTTTTCTATAAAATAGTATAAAACCAAGCCCTCAATAAAAAGATCCAATTGCTGGGTGGGTGACGACCGACAGCTTCTTTTTAAATATTACCACTAAAACAAAAAACGAGAGATTTTAATGAGGTAGGAAAATCGCTAGAGAATTCCCTGTTTTGATACATCAAACTATAAAACTGATCATCCTGTTCTATTCCACCAAAAAATTAAGCAAAACTAGGAATGTTTCAAGAATGAAACTGCAGGAGAAGAAAATTAAGGAAATGATTCTTCTCCGTCCTAAAATGTATTCGATGAAACCTACTTATAAGAAGCTCCAGTGAGGAGCATAAAGTGTGGCCTAAAGGCAACCTCCCCCCCAAGATAAATAGTTAAGAACATGAAACACAAGCTCTATCAAAGATTTGCGTACAGAAATAAAGAATATAACGTTTGTCAATATACAATCCTTAAAGTCAATAACAACATGAGATTAAAAAACTCATAACATTTTCGAAAAACGAGCGCTTTCAGCAAGGGAGGCATAATGGTGGTTGGATAGGACACAACAACATCTCTTTTTTTCCCCCACATGGACATTCCTGCCACAAACAGTAACCAACCGACGCCAAAAGATTCAAAACTCGCCACTACTACCCATATCAGGAGGACGTTTTTAACATAATCATCCTCAACTCAGTGTTTTAATGTTGGTTTTTGTATTGCCCTTGTTTTATGTACTATTTAAAAAATTGTCTCACCCTGTTGAATGTTCTACACATATATTTTCCATCTTCCAACAAAGACTGTAAAAACACTTTTTCATATATATGTTTGTTGTTTCAATAAAACTTTACAATGAACTGTCACTTTGTTTTCCGAAACACTAAAGTTGTGAGGATTTTAATTATCTTTCACGATGGCTACACTCAGGTAACCACTTGTAATTTGAGAGAGAAATAGACGGGATAGTTTTTGTTGATAACAGATGTGAAAATTTGCTAAACATCTTTCCCGATTTCCATATGAAGCGTCTTTATCATGAATGAAATCACTAGAATGTATTCTTTTTCTCCCACTCACCGAATCAGAAATGGTGAAATCATATCACATTGAATGTAAGGATGTTGTTCAGTTTATCATGTGTCATTGATTTCCTACACCAATCGTGTATGGAAGTACAAACTTACCTTGTAGCAAATGAAAAACAAATAGTTTTTTCAAATTTTACTCAATTACATATGAATGTCATCACCCGTGAAGCACTTATCGTATCTGTTCCCTTTCTATTTACACTGAAGAACTGATTTCTCAACCAAAATGAGACAATCAATGTGAGCAATGAGATAAATATGTCCATACACCTTTAGATACTTTTTCCGTGCTGATGAACACTGTAAGAGCAACGAAAGTAAGTAATATAAAACAGCCTACACAGTGCAGTAAAACGTCCTCATCTCATACAACCTTTTTTCGGATAAAACTTCTGGCGCCTGCGGGTGAACACTGCTTTATGAAACAACATTCTTAACTCTCTTTCAGTCTCACTGTAGTAAGTCACCTGTTTTTAGCAAAACTTATGATGAACTTCCTGTTGTGAGTACGCAAGTTAGTCACTGCTTTTTATAAAACATTCTACATGAACACTATAATATGGACCTGAAATCTGAAATGCACAGCAGATACATCCTAGACCTATTCTAATGAGAGCAGATGCATACAACCAACGTAAAGTAAATAAGGAACAAATTTAATTCCAACATGATGTTTTTTATTTCAAATCAATATAGAACATACAAATCATCTTTCAGATTCGAAGAGATACATGGAAACTTTTGAAAAACAGATTTAAAATAGGTGACATGTAAAACTTTTTAAAATAAGTACAATCACGACCTAAATCCATAGGATAGTCAACCCTATGATCCATGTTAAACGATATCGCTTAGTGTAGAATGTGACTCAAGTGATTTAGTCATATAAGTATCATCTCTCCAACAATCAAGGAGGACAAAAGTTTTATTACCAACACCAGAATCCACCGCCTTTGCAATAATCATGCTTTCCTCTTTTCAAATGAACGAGCGATACAGAGGTGATATGGCAATAGATGACTGTTCCACAATCGACAAGGATTGCAACAAAACTTTGTCATTGTATATACATTTGACTGTTGAAATTACTTCTTGATCACAGAAATGGAACAAAATGAAAGTTTCCAAGGGTACATAACATGAGAAACACACATGACAAGACACATGGTAAAAAAGAAGAGGACGTTCCCTTTAAAACACTCAGCGCAGTTCCGGTCACATAAAATTTAAACGTCACTCCTCCAATTTTCATTCTGAATCACTTTTATGGTATAGCTACTTGATAAATTCATTTGCCAAAAGTCACTTTTTCTTCTTCATTCCAGAACGCTCCAATTTTAATCCTCCTAGTTTCACTATCATTACATTGTAGAATGAAAAATCCTCGTATCCAACTACGATCCAAATGATGAACTTCTACCATGCTCATCCCAATCCATAGTCTTTTCACTAAATCGCCAGCTTTAAATATTTTCATTTACATTAGTAACACTTTCTATAGCTTTCAACGAATAACCAAGGTCTCTTGCTACAAACCGCTGAATTGGGAAACGAAATGCGACGTTCATCGTCAAACTACTTCCAATGTTGACTTCAAGAAAGGACATTCAGTTGAATATTAATATGCTTGATGCAACTTGTACACCTTTGCAATGTTGATGACTCAGGGAATCTAACATTACTCTGATCATTCATACGAGTAACAGAACAATATACTTTCATTGTTTAATGAGATGGGACTATCAAAAACTTAATAATACATACTCATAAGTACATTTGACAAAGTTATGACCAACGCGATAGACTTGCGTTATGAAATGACACAGATGGTTTTACTTGCCCCCCATACATTCATCTTCATCATTTCTACCCATCCTGGAGTTAGACGGGCTGACCGCCATGAGAATCAAATGACTTATAACTTTAGGATTTGCGATGTGTGTCATGGATCAAATGATAAGCCAATAAGAGAAACTCCGTTGCGATAGGGGAAAAGGAGTACGCATGATTACTGACTCTAAGGATTATATAAATTTTACCACATCATGTTCATCCGGATGTAACAGAATGAAATGTCACTACTGGTTGAGTATAGATGATAGAACAAATGACAATAGTTGTTGTAATCAAATTAGAGCGCATATTCGACGAAAGCGAAAACTTTCCGTTATCCGGAATGTCTGTTTTTTATTTTCTTTTGGTTTATTTTTTACCTTATGATACATACATGATTAAGAACATCGTGAAATATTAATTTTATGTGCTAGTGGCATGTCCTCTGTACAGCCTCTCGATTGTTCATTGGAGGGCATAATCAAAAAACGGTATTTATTATTATTATGAGATAAGCTTGGGTTTCAAAGTTTAATGAAAAGGTAGTGTACTAAACTGTTTGGAATCAGGACAAAAGTTAGAAGAAACAGCAGTAGCATAACGAGATATAATCAATACAGCATATGAAGAAGCAATTCATGTAAAAATTAAATAGAAGTAACTTCCACGCCGAGCAAAAAAGTCCATCTTGGCGGAAGTCCGCTGAATGTCCTTTTTGGTGTCCGTACGCGGTCAGTATTAAAAGGATAGTAACCGTGGATAAATATGTCCGCCGAGGACATCACAAGGACATAGGGCGGAAATGAAAGGACAAAGAACGGGTAGCCTGAGGCATTAGAACGGACTTCAAAGGAACAATAGCGGACATTATTTGTCCGCATTAAAATAATCTGACGGACAGTTGACGGATATGATGAATTCGCGGATTCTGAACGGACTGACCACAGATAACCAACGGACTAATTACGGATTCTGACGGACTAATTATGGACTCTGACGGACTACTTATGGACTCTGACGGACTAAATACGGATTCCAACGGACAAGTTTAAGATCGTCGACGGGTAGCGAACGGACAGATTACTTAGGATAAGCGGGTCCTGTACGAGCTAACTACGGATCAGTTATAGATACACTACCGATGTTTCACTGATGTTGAACGAATTGGCTACAAATATCTAGCGCTTCCGGAAATATGGACAGGTAAGTCATATTATAATCGGCAATTCAATTAAAATACATTAAACAAAGTGGTCGTCTCACGAAGCTATCCCATTTGTTTGTAAAGTTTCAAGGAAAACCAACAACTTTACACGAGATATCTGTTGAGCACCAGAGACGACAAATTGAGAAATATGTATACCAACAATTACCATTCGTTAAACAAATAACAAGGGTAAAGCAATTATCGACTGGTCTGGAAGTGGAAAGCTTGTAAACTTGCCAAAATGGGAATATGTCAACATTCATGGACAATCGCAATGTTACTTTAGCCTATTGGTAGTCTTATTGTGCGAAGTTCCAAGTTTTTCTAAGGCAGCCGTTTTACTAGTAGGTATGAGAAGAAAATCATTTTATTTTCATACTAGACGGATTATGCAAATCTTTATTTCATAATTTAAAACAGGATAAAGAATTGCATATCCAATTTTAAATGTTAACCTATCAAATGAAGTATAAGCATCATCACACAAATGGCACACGAAAAAACTTACTTATCATTGACCTTCATACCCAAAACATACTATTGTATGATATCATATAATAGTGTACGTGCTAATAATACGTTTATTCAACATTGAAACAGTAGCTGTCGAATGGCGTTTGAAATGATAAGTCACACAGTAATTTTTCCCTTTTGGCAATGATTACAAACTTCCCATACATTACTGTAATGTAATGTGTGAGTGGAAATGATTGAAGTTTCGTACAGAAATACATATGATCAAAACTTATATAAAAAGAATTACTAGATTGATAAATGAACAATGGACGACAAGCTGATGTAAAACGACAAATGTGAGTATATAAAACAATAGAATGTACCTTTATCATAACGTACCCGGTACAAGAAAACACTAGCATCACCTCAAGTGAAGCACATCTTGCATAAAATACCGACGGAAAGATTTTAAGAAGTGATCATAGATACTAATTATAACAATGTGAATGTAATTCGAATGTCTGTGAGCTACACTTCTTCGTAGAGTTCATGAACTAATACAATTTCTGAGATTCTTCTTCCCTCTGTTGATCGGAGTCAGGCATTGCCGTTTGATTTAATTGTGACACTCGTTCTTTCGACGCTTTTCGATCACACGTGACACCACTTGATCATAATTTCCGGCCAGGTTTGCACATACTCGTATTACGGATATCACAACTTGATAAAGTGTCGGAAAAGATGTTGGAAAACATCTCTTCGAGAATTTCCACTTTGAAAACTTGTCGTCTCGGATGAAAAATTGCATCAACTCGTCCGGTGCAATGAGTCGGCACACTTTGCGAGTAACTAGCAACGGTTGAACCTGAGATGATTAGTTGATTTGTAGAGAAATTAGTGCTTTCAGAACGAAGGCGTCCAGGGCGATTTGCAATCTCACACGTTCCAGCTTCACCAACTTTTCTTCCAAGGAATTGAACTGAAATTAAGAAGTCTATTGAAATCACCTTAATCACCGAAGAGTGGATATTTTTGATAATCATTATCGCATGTGTTAGAGGGGAAATCATTATGAGAATTCGAGGGATACATGGCAGGTGATTTGACACCAATTTTGTGAAAACGCTGCCACTGCTTAATGAATAAAAGAAAAGTGCTGATATTACAACCACTGTGTCATCAATACCTAAAAATTCTTGAAAGTTTCATTCATACATGGTTAATAGAATCTATATTTTTGTAATCATAGCAAGGTATGATTTGGCATACGAATAGGGAGACTTGGGGACTTAAGACTTTACGGCTCTTCTAAGTTAAATTAGTTTTCATTTGACTTTATAGTAGTGATGTGAGCGATCAACCAATCGCTAATCGGTTCATTCACTATGACCCTGTTATAAATTAACTTATTCCATGCATTTTAAGATAAGTTAAGTCGAAAACAAGAGAT
>CAJQUW010006489.1:20130-37728 GCA_907163375.1 Prostheceraeus crozeri | reverse complement strand
AGTAGTAACCCCATTCCAAATTCAAGGACAGTGCGGTGCAGTGATGAGTCATCGATGAGTCATCATGCTGACTCAGCCCCCACCCCCACCCTCTGGCAGGCAGTGTGAGGGACATGGCCAAGGATGTGCTGGGAGGAATGGGTCCGTGAGGAGGAAACTGTTCCCCCCCACCCCCACCCCCTCCTGTCACACTTCCAACTTTGGTTGTAGAGATGGTAGAAAGTCGTGCCATAGCTCATTTGAAAGCTGAGAATGAGAAAAAGGCAGTGGAAAGCTCAGTTTGGACTCATTTTCTTGGGTTTAGGGAGGAAAATGGCAGGAAACTGTCAGAGTTGGAAAAGTCAGGTTTTGGTGGTTTTGGGATGAGAAAAGTCGTTTTTCGACATGAAGGAGTGCTCGGATGGGAAAATGGAGTGCAAATTCGGACGTTTTGGCCAATGTTGGGTCTAGGAACATCTTCCCAACTCAATCGGAGAGAGAAAGTCGTGCAATAGCTCGTTTGAAAGCTAAGAGTGAGGCAAATTCAGTGGAAAACATGGCTTGTTCGTATCTGCCTTCGTTTAGATGTGAGGCGTCATTTAAGATTTTGGCAGATTGGCGAAAAACGACTGAGTTAGAATGTTTATGAAAATCACTCTAGCGGGTGAAGCTAGCGTCGGACGGGCAAACAGAGACCAGATTTGGAATCAGCATCAAATTTGAGACAAATGATGTTTTGACCCCCACCCCCTCTTATCGATTGCATATTCACAGGGTATATAAGAATGGGATCGGGAGAGGAATTTCACTAAGTTGAGAAACTGACTACAGGTAAGTCGTTTCTCTTGAGTTCCGATATCGGACTTCTGACTTTCCATTGCTGATATCACCTAAGGTGTCAGACTTATAGGTTAGTTAGTATAGCATGACTGACCATTTGATGATAGTAGGCCGAAATCTTCAAACGGCTATAACTTTGCTTCTACAAGTCCGTTTGACTTGATTCAAAAAAGGTTCGGTCGCTATTGACCTGCCCTAAGTGATAGACTACTTATAAAATTTCATAAGTAGTGCTAAAAAGTTGAAAAATTTAAATTCGCTAGTTTTGGAGGTTTTCTTGGGTTTTCGACCCTGCTGAAGTCAATGAAAGGATTTTTTATGATGTCTGAGCCCGTCTTCTCATGGTATAAGCAGCTTTTCACTGAAAGCGAGCAAGACACGGAGAGTTTTGCTGTAATATTCCACTGACCGGGTGTTCCTTCGGGACGGCGGACGATGCCGTAGTGATAAGTGTGGCAAGGGAGTGTGTCATAGTTAAGACCGAAACCGCTGGGGCAACTCATGTCTCATGTTGGGCATTTGACACAGTTCTCAACGTAGCACTTTGAACGCCAATCGGTTGAGTCTTAGCTATCTTGTCATGGGTGGTCTCTAAACATCTCCATTGCAAAACGCTGGTGAATCAAGCTCTCTACGGCTTACTATCAAGCTGATCAAAGCAACGACTTGGGTCGTTTCCTCTTGTAAATAACTCCACCGGTTTTCATGTCAAAATCGGGGCCCGGATACCAACACAGTGACATGACGCACGCTCTGTCCGCCCGAGGTTGGATTTGTGGGTCGAGGCCTTGGAGCTGGGATAAGATCCCCTCTGAGTAATGCCTGTAACGGATTCAAGAGCTTAACACCCAAACGGTTGCTGGCTTGCTATCAGGCCTTCTTCGTCTAGCCTCAGTAACTCAGGCTTGGCAACGTCTATCGTTTGTCATTGTAACTTGGTAAAAATGGAATGGCTACTGCAAGCATTGACGTCAAACCTTTTCGCGTCATAGGGGAATCCGTCTTTGTGTTGGGAGTTGGTAACAGAAAGCACGGTGACTGCCGATGCCCATATATGGTAAAACTGCTGTTGTCAAGTTAAAAGCATGTCCAAATAAGGAAGGTCTGAATCATAGCTTTGTGCTCGCTGGGTATATAAACCGCTGACTCTCATTTAATTTCATTTCAGTCATGCAGACGCCGAACACTCTGGTCAGCTCTCCTGACAAGTCTCGGTTGAAGCCGAGAAATCTATTTGAAGAGTTTTCGCAGATGGAAGAGCGAGAAAAGATTTATAACAATCTTGCTCGAATTGGTTCATCGGCTGTTGATGATGATACCGATTCAACAGAGTGGGGCTATATACCGCCCTCTGACAGTCGGGTGGTAGTAGAGGAGGTTGATGCCGCTGACATAGAGAGACTAAGAGTCTCTCTCAGCAGGATCGGCCAGTCCCACCCAAGTTAGACGATAGTCCTTTTAAAAACATAAGATCAACTTTCATACATGCAACACATTCTTTCATCACCCATCGTCGGGAACGCCTCATGAGCCCTCTTAAGGGTTACCTTCTAATGCAGCTAAAGCGGTCCCAAGCCCGCCACATATCTTCGGATATGGAATGCAGAGGGGAAGAAAAATGATGAATGGAATGAAGGGAGGACATTCATGCGCCACACGCAACACGTCACAGACTTCTCTCTTTGCTAGTGGACAAGCTCTTGTCAGTGTCGTACAAAAGTTTTACTGCAGCAAAGGTTGATGCATAGTTAGAAAGTTTGATCATTGAAGGTTTATTCGTAAGTCTAATCAGAAAGTGTATCATGGTTTGCAAAAGCAAAGTCTACTATAGTCAAATATTTTTACTGCGACACAGGTTGATGTATAGTTAGAAAATTTGATCATGGCGTTTTATGAAACACACATGTCATGAAATGCAAGTGTTAGTGTAGTGAAATAGTTTACCGCGACGCACGTTTGTGAAAATAAAGTTTAAACATCGAAGGTTTATTCATAAGTCTAGTCAGAAACTTTATCATGGTTTGCAAAAGTTTTATTGCAACACAGGTGGATGTATAGTTAGAAAGTTTCATCATCAACGTTTTATTCATAAGTCTAGCCAGAAACTGTATCATGGTTTGTAAAAGTTTTACTGCACCACAGGTTGATGTATAGTTAGAAAAGTTTGATCATGATGTTTTATGAAACACACATGTCATAAAATGTAAGCGTTAGTATAGTCAACTAGTTTTACAGCAACGCACGTTTGTGAAAATAAAGTTTGATCATTGACGTTGT
Source organism: Prostheceraeus crozeri (assembly GCA_907163375.1). Classification (NCBI taxonomy): domain Eukaryota; kingdom Metazoa; phylum Platyhelminthes; order Polycladida; family Euryleptidae; genus Prostheceraeus; species Prostheceraeus crozeri. The sequence goes on along the minus strand of CAJQUW010006489.1, from coordinate 34,632 downwards.
ATGACTGACCGAACTCACAGCAGCATTAGAAAGTTTTAGAAGGTTTTACTGCACCGTGTAGATTGTCTTGTAACTTACTTTCACAGTGTTAAAAAGTTTTATTGGAGACAGTTGCGAAATGTTTCCCTATTAGAAAATTCAAACTACATGACTGTTAGATTCGCTTCATCAGGTTTACTAAGAGCAATCTTGTACTGCAATGAGAGTTTAGAATGTTATATGAAAACAGTGTTCACCACAGCGCTAGAAAGTTTAGCACAACACAAGTGTCATGAAAAATACTTTATTTGGTCTTTGATTCAACATCATTGAAACCCACTTTACTAATAGCAATGACAATATGCTTTATTTTATTCAGAAGCAAATGATCGCCGTAACCATGAAAGTTGTCCATACGAGAAATAATCTTCCGCAGATGTCGTGTATAAAACTCAGAAGCATCAGTAACATATTCTTGTCCATAGGAACGAAATTGAAAATCAACACTTTTCGCTACTTCACCTTCTGGAAAATGAATGTAATTGACATGTGCAATTAAATGAGCCTTGATGAGACTGTCTCTGAAATAAGATATCAACTCCGTAAATATTTTTCGTGTGTAGTCTAAACATGCCTCCAATTCTGTCTCCTCCCTTTGAAACTCAAGGATGTAATCTTGTATTAAGCCTCCGAAGCACTCTTGATGAAAACGAATCGTGCAATCATCATGTTTCAATGTATTGACTTCAGGTGCCATGGTTGAGTCTATTGCTAAACAACATTTTTGCCTAACACGATTTCAATAACGCGTTACAATTGTGCGTACGCACATCGGGAACTCTAGCTCGTCTGTGATTGGACGAGAGGTCTGATCCATTCACCGCTTAGAAAAATCTTATAAAAGGCAGTGCACCAGCTCTGCTCTTCACATTTATCTTTCACAAGGTGAGTGTCGGTGAGCTCCTGCTATCAGGTTGTTTTGACTTGCTATCAAGTTGAATAGTCTCTTGCTATCACATCTTCTGCTCATAAAACATATCATCGCTGTAATACCTCCTTTGCTCGAGCGTTCCTTCGGGACGGCGGGTACTGCCGTAGAGGGATTGCGTTGCACGGGTTGTTCGTCGTTTGTTAGACCGAAACCTCTGAGCCGTTGCTCATGTTGGGCGTTCGACTTCATACTCAACGTGACGCTTTCTCTCGCCAGGTCAGAGTACTTTAGCCATTCGACAAAGGTTAGTCTTTATGATATGGAGTGGAGGGAAATGTAATTCATTAGATGTCACTTCAATGATTGTTCCCAAACGTTGATTAGGCAAATGAAACGATTCTCATCTTTCCTTTTCAGTGATTGAAATCTGCTGACGTAATCTACAATCGACTATCTGTCATGGAGTTTGCAAAAATTGAGAACTACCGCATTGCTGTCGAGATGGAAAAGGCCACCATCGAGCAATGTAAGTATTTGCAACAAGGTTGACTCTATTACTAACATCATTAGGATAGACATCCCAATTAAAATCAAGAGCCCTTCCCTTATGTTCTTCATGTTTAAACCGAATCCAAATTTTACCTCTGCTTATGTTTGCCGTCATTCTTTTTCAGTACATGAATGCATTCGTAATGGGGAACCCGTCCCCCAAGGAGCAATCGGGCAAGCCTATGAGCGGCTCGGAAAGTGTAAGTATCCTCACCTATGAGAGTTGGAATGTCATGTTTTAGCACTTTTGTATCCGTATAGTTCATTCTCCATCATCATTATCTCCGCAACCTCTAATCTAATCTCTCTTTTCTCTCTACAGATATGGCGAAGAAGAAGAAGTGGGAGGAAGCCGCGAGGCGGAAATACCGCGAGGAATTTCCGGCCCTACCTTCCCGCTCACCTACCTCCACCCAAGCTGCGACCCCTTTCTCGGGCATCGTTATCGCCCCACCTCCACCGCCACCAGCTCCGGTACCTGCGCCCGTCCCTGTGCCCGTCCCAGCTCCGGTACCTGCTCCTCGCCATCACGTCCCTCCGACACCAAAGCCCAGGACCCTTCCACCCTCGGCTCGTGTCCCTCTCCTGCCTCCTCCGCGTCCATCCTTGCTGCCGGAGTTACAGTCTTTAGATGGTAAGTAATCGTGATTGGGAAATAGGGGGCTAAGACTTCAAACTTGAAATGTTGATCATGTTACTAATCTCTTTTCTCTTTTTCTCAACAGATTTGGCGGCCTACCTCCTGGACGGTGACGTTCCCTCCCGTCCCATCGTTATCCCAGCATCGCCACCACCACCTGCAGCGGCCGATCTCCCTCTCCTCTCCGTCAAGTCGGTGGAGAGATTGTTGGAGGAGCAGGAAATGGAGTTGGAGATCGTCGGAGAGGAGAGGGAGATTGCAATCGAGGAGGAAGGTGTGAGGGAGAGAGAAGGACCTACGGCTCGACAGCTCAGCTGTACGGACTGCGGGCAGGTTTTCGCGAGGCCATTCTGCCTTCGGCGACACCGGCATTCTCGCTGCCCAAAAGCGAAGGGAGAACTGGAGAAGACACGCCGACCGATCCCTCAACGGCCCAAGTGTGAAGGTTGTGGACGCACGTTCTACAACAACACCAACTTGCGAGTCCACATCGAAGGCGGTTCCTGTGGCAGTGTGAGGCAACCACCGACAACAACAGGTAGGAAGCAATCTTCATCGCACGTCGGCTTTTCCTGTTCTTCGTGTCAGAAGACCTTTCCTACAGAGTTTGTTCTTTCTTCGCACACACTGTCACACTCATTCCACTGAGCTTTACACTGACAACAACGTCACTCTAAGGCTGAGCAAGTTTTCCATTGAGAGGCTCGTTCGCGATTATGAGTTAGTAAGCTCTGAAGCTGTGCAGGACATTCATCCTTTCTTGATGAATAACATAGGCTTAATTCATCAAATGTTGGCGAGCTTATATAGATTTTTACTTAAGGGCATGTTCTATCTCACTGCTCGTTTCAATAAGGTAGACAGTAGCACGGGAGAAGTAGAGTCCACTGTGACCATTAGGATAGCCTCCTGTGCTGCTGATCTCATAGGTGATGTAAACGAGTGGGTAGAGAGACATGCGAGCTATCTCGTCAGCAACTTAAATAAATTTAATGAAAGAGACAGCGGTCTGGTCTTTGATGGGATAGAGAAGGTAGACATCAAAATAAATCTTTTAGAAAATTTACAAGGGAGTGGTTGTTTCACCCTCCCCAAAGCACTGGCTCACAAAAAGGCTGTCATCAATGTAGAATGTCAGTCCCAGTGTCTCAAGTATGCCGTCCTCTCCATTCTTCACTACAATGATGTAGGTAAGCATCGTGAACGAATCACTCACTATCGTGAATGGGAGGATGAGCTTAAGTTTGACGGGTTGGATGTCAACACATTAGGCTTTAAAGGCATCGCCCAATTTGAAAAACTCAACAATATTAAGATTGTCATCCATCTCTGGGAAAAAGGTCTGAAGGCCGTTAGGTATAACAACCGCCAAAGTAACTTCGACCGGGTTGTCAATCTCCTCCTAGTGTATAGCGACAACCACCCAGAATGGCATTATTGTGGCATTCCTAAAATTTCTAGATTGTATCACCACCAACAAAGTTATGATGACAAACATTATTACTGTGATCGCTGCACACGGCGTTTCACATCAAAACCATATTTTGAAGAGCATTACGAGTGGTGCTCTCGGGGTAAACTTCAAATGGAAGTCATGCCCAAAGATAAATTTTATAGGTATGAAGAAAACGGCAATGAGGTCAGTCCCATATGTACCATCTATGCGGACATTGAATGTTATATTGAACAAGAAGATCTAAGTCATGAGCCAGCAACCATTGCCTGTTATGAAGTTTGCCATACATATTATAGGAACCAAAATAAGATGCATATGTGGCAAGGCGAGGAGTGCGTTGAAGACTTCCTCAACTTTTTAGATAGGAAAGCCCGTTTTCATCAACGCTATGAAACGGAGCTAACTAGGAAACCCATGTGCTTCACAGAAGCCGATAAAATCAAATTTGATAGGACCACGGAATGTCCCCGCTGCTGTTCATCCTTTGATGATCAGCAACATAAGAAAGTGAGGGACCATTGCCATCTCAGTGGTAAATTTAGGTCTGCCTTATGCCGTAAATGCAATATGAGACTTAGGCTCAAACGGCGAACGCTCCCCGTCATCTTTCATAACTTTAAATGTTATGATGCTCACATCATCATTCGCCATGGATTCGGTAAAATGAAATCCTGATCATCCAAAGTGATTGCACAAAGTAAGGAAAAATTTATGTGCATCACTGCTAAAGTCCAAGTCGATAATACGAAGGAGGGGAAGCCTGTCTTCTATGACATAAAGTTTCTAGACAGTTTCCAGTTTATGTCTTCTTCCTTAGCCGCGTTGGCTAATAATTTAGAAACACTTCCCCTCACTCAACATTTAAAGAAAGACTATCCCAACATAAGTGACACTCTGATACGACGGAAAGGGGTGTTTCCTTATAGTTATTTTAGTTCAATGGATACATTGAAGGAGGCATCCCTTCCGTCTATTGATAAGTTTAAAAATGATTTGACGGGTGAGGACTGTTCGCTGGATGATTATAGGCATGCAGAGCAAGCATGGTTAGAATTTAGGTGTCACACGTTTGGTGACTACATGCTTGCCTACTTAAAATTAGACGTCTATCTGTTGGCTGACGTGTTTGAGACTTTTAGGAAAGTCACCTTAGACCCCGTTCATTTTGTTAGTCTGCCGGGTCTGTCCTATCAGTCAGCCTTCAAGATGACGAAAGAGAGCATTCATTTACTGCAAGATGCAGAAATGTATACGTTATTTGAACGTGGTATTAGGGGTGGCTTGACATTTGTTAACAAACATGTTGTCAACAGCACCCAAGACATAGGATCGACCACGCATTTAATGTACATAGACCAAAATAATTTGTATGGGAGTGCACTCTCCAAGCCTTTGCCACAGTCTGACTTCCAATGGGTAGAGCCCCATGACATTGAACATTTCTCCAATCCAGCACACATCATGGCACTGGGAGATGAGGCCGACATAGGTTATTTATTTGAAGTCGACCTCATCTATCCAGACTGCATTAAGAATAGGACCGCTGATTTTCCTCTCGCACCCGAATCTGGCATAGTCAGTCCAGATATGTTCTCTCCCTTTATGGAAGAACACAACAAGAAATATGAGGCGGAAAATGACTTAAATATAAAGCCACTAGGAAGTTGTTGCTCACCCAATTGAACAAGCAGCATTACATCGTGCACTATTCCATCCTCAAATTCTATCTAGGTATGGGGATGCAACTTGATAAAGTCCATCGCGCTATCCAGTTTAGGCAGAAGCCCTTTCTAAAACCGTATATAGAATTTAATAGCAAGAAACGGGCTGAATCCAAGAATCCTTTCGAAAAGGACTTCTTTAAATTTAAGAATAATGCCCTCTTTGGTAAAACCATGGAGGATGTAAGAAAGCGCATGGACTATCGCATCGTAACTGATCCGGAAACGAGTATCAAGTTATGTCGCTCGCCGTTGTTTTGCCACCATGATGTCATTTCCGAAGACATCACTGGTTTTAAAATGTTAAAATCTAAAGTAGAACTTTGTAAGCCCATTTATGTCGGTCAAGCTGTCTTGGATCACTCCAAGTTAGAAATGTACAAGTTATTTTACCACACTTTTAAGACATGTCCACTTCTCCAACGTGTGGAATTAGTAGGAGGTGATACAGACAGCTTCTTCCAAGCTTTGACAACCACGACCCAAGTTAAGCAGGAAGACATTTTAAAATATTTAGCACCCAAGTTTGATAGTTCCAACTATCCCACTGACCATCCGCTTTACTCTACCTCAAATAAAGCGAAGCTTGGCTGCTTCAAGGATGAGTGTGCCGGCAAACAGATAGAGGAGATGATCTTGCTTCGCCCCAAGATGTACTCCATGAAGCTAAAATCCTCAGAGCTTTCTATAAAACGGGCGAAAGGCATCTCGAAGTCAATCGTTAGAAAAATGACACATAGGGACTATCAAGATGCCTTAGATTCACTTAAAATCAAAAAAGTATAAATGACCATTTTAAAATCTCAGTCGCATCAAGTCAGAACAACGACGTTTAGGAAACGAGGTCTCTCAGCTTGGGAAGACAAGCGATGCTGGATGAGTCCTAACCACTCATTACCGTATGGCCATCCAGACACTCATCTACCTCCATCCAAGAGACAGAAACTTTCTCCTCCTCCGTCCGGCGATGTCTGATGATGAATGCTTTCTCTCTGTTGTGGTTGATGTTTTGCTTTTTACTCCATGGCGTTTTCTATGGGGCGTTGTGAGTGAGTGCCTTGTAACATGCGTCCAACTCCTGATCACTTCATATCATGACTTGCATATCAACTGGTTTTCCTGACGTTGTTTTCTCCCTGCACATGAGTGACTTTGTTTTCTCCCTGCATATCAGTGACTTTGTTTTCTACCTGCATATGAGTGACTTTGTTTTCTCCCTGCATATCAGTGACTTTGTTTTCTCCGGTGATGTGAGCCATAAAAACTTTGTTTTCTACTACCATCAGTATTAACTATGTGCAGTGCTATAAAAATCGGTTGTGATGATGAATAACATATCATGTACAGACTGTGTCGTTTTTCTTTTTACATACAGATGGAATTCTCACTCATTAGACAGAAGTAAAAATTTTAATCATTTTGTAAGATGGGTAGGGTTAGAAATGAAGTTGACGTTTGTAAAGTTAGAAATAAAGTTGATGATTGTAAAGTTTGAATTAATGTCAAAATCATTTTGCTGTTTGTACAGTTTGTAAGATAGGTGAAATATAAATGAAGTTAGAATCACTGTTTGTAAAGTTAGAAATAAAGTTGACGTTTGTAAAGTTAGAAATAAAGTTGATGATTGTAAAGTTAGAAATAAAGTTGATGATTGTAAAGTTTGAATTAATGTCAAAATCATTTTACTGTTTGTACAGTTTGTAAGATAGGTGAAATACAAAATGAAGTCACAACCATGTTAGAGTTTGTAAAGTTAGAAATAAAGTTGATGATTGTAAAGTTTGAATTAATGTCAAAATCATTTTACTGTTTGTACAGTTTGTAAGATAGGTGAAATATAAATGAAGTTAGAATCACTCTTTGTAAAGTTAGAAATAAAGTTGACGTTCGAAAAATTTAGTTGATGATTGTAAAGTTAGAAATAAATATGATTATTGTAAAGTTTGAATTAATGTCAAAATCATTTTACTGTTTGTACAGTTTGTAAGATAGGTGAAATACAAAATGAAGTCACAACCATGTTAGAGTTTGTAAAGTTAGAAATAAAGTTGATGATTGTAAAGTTTGAATTAATGTCAAAATCATTTTACTGTTTTTACACTTTGCAGGATAGGTGAAATATAAATGAAGTTAGAATCACTGTTCGCAAAGTTAGAAATAAAGTTGACGTTTGTAAAGTTAGAAATAAAGTTGATGATTGTAAAGTTAGAAATAAAGTTGATGATTGTAAAGTTTGAATTAATGTCAAAATCATTTTACTGTTTGTACAGTTTGTAAGATAGGTGAAATATAAAATGAAGTCACAACCATGTTAGAGTTTGTAAAGTTAGAAATAAAGTTGACGTTTGTAAAGTTAGAAATAAAGTTGATGATTGTAAAGTTTGAATTAATGTTAGAATCATTTCACTGTTTGTACAGTTTGTAGGATAGGTGAAATATAAAATGAAGTCATAAGTATTTCACTACTTGCAAGATAGGTAAAGTATAAAATAAAGTCAAAACCATGTTAGAGTTTGTAAGTTAACATCCTCATCAACGCATGTAACATCATGGCAATTTCTTCGGCTTAGGAAACATCAACCACTTTGCTGACTCATGTCTATAAATAGCTCTGACTCATAAAGGAGTAAGGCGCCAGTCATACGAATCTAATCAGTCTTGTTCAACCTTTTCACCGACACGTGTGTGGGCGTTATTTATCAGACAAAGCGATGGCGCCTCACGTCAGACAGCGCGACCTTTTCACCGACAAGTGTGTGGACATCATTTCATGTCTATAAATAGCGCTGACTCATCATAAAGCGAAGAACCTTGTTGATGACCTTTTCACCGACACGTGTGTGGACGATAGTTCATTGTGATGACTCATTCAAAACGCATCATGTGATTAACACGATTCTATTAACTGTGACTCATACAGATAACGCATTAAAGGTTTAACAATGTCAGCTACTTTACTGATATCACGTAAACCAGTCATGATACAATGTCCGTTGTGAAACACTGCAATATACAGGATGCCACTTCCGAATCAGAGCAGCAGGAAAGAGTTCAGTTTCATAAAATATACAATGATTACTGGTTTTAATGTTGGCTAGATTCACTAACATCTTCAATTGAACAGACACTACTATATTCTTCAATGTCAGGGGACTGAGGCGGAGATGAGGCATGAGTGTTCGCATTTTCTTGACGACTTCGTAACACATGGACTGCATCACGAAATGAGAAAGGTTTCCTAGGACTTGGATTTTGCCACAGCGAAAGATTTGAAGATTTCGACCGTTGCTCATGCAAATGACCAAGATTTGCGGACGACCGCGATGATAGACTGAATCGGGAAGATGGGTATGCAACTGTTCTAAATCGATGTTTCTTCTGAGATTCATTTCGCGCATGGCGTTGATGATGCGGATGGGGAGCATGACTCACAAATGACATGAGGGTGGAGTGAACTTCCCTTTTATACTTTTCCCATGAGGGTTTTGGAATCACAATGTAGCAGTGATCATTATGTAGAATCATCTCTTGAATGCGAATAAATACAATGCCGTCTCCTACGTTAATGACACGGCAAGAGTGGGATAGGATAGCGCGATGTAACCTTCGTAGATGAAAGCGTTCTAGAGTTATCTGAAGTTGACGTTTCGTATCATGAAATGTAACACACTGACTTTTCCATGATACATGGAGACATGCTGATAATTTCCACATGATTAAAACTTGAGTGAAGAAGAGTATGCCTAAGAAAGAGGGAGAGAGTCATGTTCATGTGTGGCATGGTGAGTGTACATTTTCTTTCTTGATACGGTGACCGTTAGGCCGTGGTCTCATAAATACCGATGGTGCGTTCTCAGTGTGTGGAGTGTTACTGTAGTTGATCATGACCATCAACATGGACATCATTCTTAAAGGTGATGGAGACAAGATAGGGATTCAACGTAAACAACCTTCCGTCCCTGCGCGGACCCATGTAGATGGTTTGAATTTTAATTTCGAAGGAGTAGAATCCTTTTCCCAAAATGGGGAGTGGTTTGCAATTGTGTAAGTCGAATTCGCTGCCCTCCTTTTCATGGATGATGAGACAGTGTCTATCCATATGCACATACATGAATCGTCTTTCCATGATGGAAACTTGTGGCCGCTTCCCATTGTGTCGAAAAATTTCTTTGGGAATGGTGAGATTTTCTTTCCGGAATGTTTCAAGAGTATTGAATTGTAACCGTGTCCAATAGTCTAACGGCACACACACGGCCACTCCATACTTTGTTGACATAATCTTTAGATAATCTATCCGATGACTTGGAGTTTTTATGGTTACAGCTTCTCCATGATAAGTTATCTTTTGATTGAAAGCATTTTTACCCGATGCTAAAGTAAGGGAGTTCAGTGTACCCAGTGCGAGAGCAGAGGAGTTGATGGCTTCGAGCAACTGCATGGTTAGCGCAAGGACGGAAATGATTGCCATGCGCTCAGTCGTCCGAACTAGGTCCGTCAGCACACCTAGCTCCAATCACATGCGTTTCCCTTTTCTCGTTTTCCCTGTCTTTGTTATGTGACAAAGAGTTATCACACGTGAACTTTTGACTGCGTGGGTAGCAACCTTCCCTCTTACAAAGACTTGAGTGACACACCCCTTCTAGCGAACAAAGACGCATTCATTTATCTAACAAAGAGCCTGATAGTAATGCACAAAGCGCAATGACTCATGTTGTGACACGCCCCTTTTCTCGAACAAAGACGCATTCATTTATCTAACAAAGAGCCCGATACTAATGCACAAAGCGCAATGACTCATGTTGTGAAACGCCCCTTTTCTCGAACAAAGACGCATTCATTTATCTAATAAAGAGCCCGATACTAATGCACAAAGCGCAATGACTCATGTTGTGACACGCCCCTTTTCTCGAACAAAGACGCATTCATTTATCTAACAAAGAGCCCGATAGTAATACACAAAGCGCAATGACTCATGCTGCTCTATACACCATTACAAAATACTCAGTGAAAAGAAAACTTTATTGCATCTACACGATGTGTCGCGCATCAAACAAAGTCGTGGATGTAAACACACTCAGTTGAATCATGATATGTTTAACAACGTACGCATTTCCTTCCAACGTCTCTTCTATTATCTCCATAATTTTCTCCATATGACGACCATAAAATTGATCACTAAGAGTAATCCATTCTGTGCAATAAGATCCAAAACGAAGTGGTTTTTGTAAATCTTTCAACTCTATATAAGCAACGAGTCTACCCTTTACATCTTGAGGTTGTAAACTCTCCATCAATCTTTTGAAGAGAGGAAGGCTTTCAGTGAGCACTACTTTCATATCATTCATCTTCATTTTAAATGTAAGTTTCCAATCTTGTAAAAATCCATCGAATCCTTGTTGATCAAGTGTCAAATGACACATGTGGTTACTTAAGGTACGATGCGCCATCATAAACGATGTAACTATAGATTTCACATTGCTTCAATGACTTCCACTATGAATAAAACAGAAATAACAATCATGTTCCACTGTAAGTTTATTCAACACCAGACAAAATTTACAAGTACAGAATACACTTCATAAAATGATCATCATACATTCACAAGGAGCAAAAACATGTTTTACATAGACCCATGCTGTTCACAATAATATAGATACAGTTCATAAACGTCATAGAGACTACAATGCCAGCGTGAAGAGAGTTTTGCAATGTAGGTAGCTTTATTTCTAGTATTACAATGGGATGGTGGTCTGTAAAGGTGATGTCTCTCACCGAAACATATTGCCATGTCAAAAATCATTTCATCTCTAAACTTCTTTTGATCACAATGCATATGATAGTCTTGTCTTACACGATCTACCCAACATGGTAAATATAAATTATCAATGTGCAACTGAAGTGTTGTTGCTTCTCGTTCAGAATCATTTCCTAATATTTTAACAATATGAAAACCTGACAGCCACCGTTTGAAATCACTTATCAAATACGTTTCATTTACAAATCCAATATGAATCAAAATAGAAGGATCAAGTCCATGCACATGACGTCGTGACCATTCGTCTTTGTGTGGAGGACAGTAGGCAAATCTATGATATACACTAACAAAAGTTTGATCACTTTCTCTCATTGCAATAGCACTCAATTCCTGCATGGGCGTTCCTTCACTGTCTATGAAGATGACAACCTACAATATCAAAAAGACTTCATTACAAAATAATACATTGAGCAGGAACTTTACAAGGATGTCTGTCCTTTACATAACAAAAGATACATACAACATGATGACAATGTTTTATTTGAACATAACGCGCAAGACCGCGTTTTCCACATTCACTACATACTAACTGATTACAATACTTAAGATTTCTCTTTGGTGGTAGCACCATCTTTCTTTGATGTGCGACGACGTTTAGGTTTAGTGACAGGTTCTTGACACTCTTTGACACAAGAATCAATGACTTTCTCAATGTGATCAAGTCCTGTTAACTCAGGTTGATGATGAATTTGAGCAATGCGCAAATTGAGAGAAATCAAATTCCCGTCAGATTGATGAGGTTCCACATAACCAGCAGGCACCTCAATATGAAATGAATAAAAGCCAGCACCTAGCGATGATAATTCTGTTTCAACTGACTGTTCAACTGTCACTCCTGAAGTGACTTTACAATACTTGCTTTGTAAAATATAGCAGCGAGTGCCGCGATACAATGGTTTATAATAAGAAGTTTTCTTTTCTGGCCACAACTGTAATAGTTCAGTAGGAATAAGAGCCTTTTGTCTCACAAAGTCTTCTAAAATGTCAAGCTGCTGACGCAACCAATTATCAATAGGGATACTCAGGTTTTGACCGCAACGATTTACTTGCGTATCCACTTTTGGTAAGTATACCGCCGGCGTTTGAAGATAGAGTCGAACACCGTTGTAGCGCACTTGTTGTTTGTAGGTAGGACAGCCGTGAATTACCTTTTCAATTTTCGGATTCCACAGCTCGAGATGATGAGGATTCAGTGATGCAGCAGTTGGAGTAGGATTCATGGCCATGGCAGTCTGTAACGAAAGAATACCACTAAGTACATTCATGATCATCAGAGAAAAGAAAATCCTTAGCTTAGCAGTGACATATGAGGTGGCCCTAAAGAGGACCTTTTGGAGCGTTCACAGGATTTAAAGCTTATCACCAAAGTCTAAGTCTTCGTCATCGTCCAGTAAATTAAATGTCTTGGGCTTAGGACACGAATTGAGTTTCAATTCCCTAAAAGACTTAAAGGTAAAGCGTCTAGGTGGTGGTGGCGGTGGCGGCAATGGTTCAACAAAATAAGCTTGTACAATCATCGGCCACACACTCTCCTGCGTCTCTCTTCTAAAATGCTGGTAAGGTTTAGGCCAGACAGTCATGACACTCACTTGTAAATTTGCAAACAGGATTGATCAGACAAAGTTGAGAGGGGAGAATGGCTTCAGCAAGTCACACACGCTTTCCAAGTCAAGAGAATGAAATGAAGAGAAAATGGGGAGACGTCTGCTTTTATAATCTCCTGCGAATCCACATTTGACACTATGTGAGCCAATCAGAGTCCTCCGTTTCTCCCCTGACTTCGTTGCGGCAGGGAAAAGGAGGCACGCGGACGTCTGACTCGTGAATGCTTTACCCAAATCTTGTAGTCGAATCTAGTTTAACACATTGACTTGAATATGAATGTGTTTTATGCGTTATAAGAGCAAGTTGGATCCATGCTCATGAAATGAATCTAGTCGAGATGCAATTTTTGCCATGTGTCGCTGATAGAAATCTTTGGGATCATGTATCGTCTCTGCAGAATAGGATGCAAAATGAAACACTACACGTTCACCTGCATGTTCATCAGTCACTTTCTCAAATTCAATCTCCGCAACTAATCGTCCTTTCACATCCTTATTCATCAAACTGTCCATGAGCTGTTGGAAAACGAAGTAACCTTTAGCGATAGCAAATTCTAAGTCTGCCTTTTCATGATGAAAGGAGATGATGTAGTCCCTAATCACACCACGAAGACTTTGTCGATGAAACGTAGTGAACAAAATTCATTCGTAAACTTTACTGCTTCTGTCATCCTTCTTCCTTTCACTTCGGAGACATAACATGAATGACATTCAGATGCAACATGACACGCTGATGCCAAATCTGGTCTCTGTCCGACGCTTGCTTCACCCGCTAGAGCGATTTTCATAAACATTCTAACTCTGTCGTTTTTCGCCAATCTCCCAAAATCTTAAATGACGCATCACATCTAAACGAAGGCAGATACGAACAAGCCATGTTTTCCACTGAATTTGTCTCACTCTTAGCTTTCAAACGAGCTATTGCACGACTTTCTACCATCTCTACAACCAAAGTTGGAAGTGTGACAGAACTTTTTCTCTCCGATTGAGTTGGGAAGATGTTCCTAGACCCAAAATTGGCCAAAACGTCCGAATTTGCACTCCATTTTCCCATCCGAGCACTCCTTCATGTCGAAAAACGACTTTTCTCATCCCAAAACCTCCAAAACCTGACTTTTCCAACTCTGACAGTTTCCTGCCATTTTCCTCCCTAAACCCAAGAAAATGAGTCCAAACTGAGCTTTCCACTGCCTTTTTCTCATTCTCAGCTTTCAAATGAGCTATGGCACGACTTTCTACCATCTCTACAACCAAAGTTGGAAGTGTGACAGGAGGGGGTGGGGGTCAGAACTTTTTCTCTCCGATTGAGTTGGGAAGATGTTCCTAGACCCAAAATTGGCCAAAACGTCCGAATTTGCACTCCATTTTCCCATCCGAGCACTCCTTCATGTCGAAAAACGACTTTTCTCATCCCAAAACCTCCAAAACCTGACTTTTCCAACTCTGACAGTTTCCTGCCATTTTCCTCCCTAAACCCAAGAAAATGAGTCCAAACTGAGCTTTTCACTGCCTTTTTCTCATTCTCAGCTTTCAAATGAGCTATGGCACGACTTTCTACTATCTCTACAACCAAAATTGGAAGTGTGACAGGAGGGGGTGGGGGTGGGGGGGGGAACAGTTTCCTCCTCACGGACCCATTCCTCCCAGCACATCCTTGGCCATGTCCCTCACACTGCCTGCCAGAGGGTGGGGGTGGGGGCTGAGTCAGCATGATGACTCATCGATGACTCATCACTGCACCGCACTGTCCTTGAATTTGGAATGGGGTTACTACTTCGACGCAGCTGAGTAATCCAAAGCACTGTTT
>CAJQUW010006489.1:0-20107 GCA_907163375.1 Prostheceraeus crozeri | reverse complement strand
GTTACCATTCAACACATTAGAGAATGGAGAAAGATCTATGGTGGTCAAATTTCAAATTTTGATATCTATACAACTGTCACAATTGCTTTTACAAATTGAACATAAACGTGAAATGAAATCCAGCTTTTGTAAGTAGTAAGCAAGTGACAAATACTGGATAGCGCAAGATGGCCGCCGTCGTGGCTGCGTCCCCCCCCCTCTGGCACGGCAGAGTGTCGTGGTCGGCCGCCGTGGTGCTTCGTGTCTGAGTCCCCCCCCCCCTCTGGAACGACAGAGGTTGTGGTCTGTCGTGGTGTGCCGGCCGGGTGGGTCCACGTTCACAACATGTTCGCTGACGTCCCCCCCCCCCTCTGCAACGACAGAGTGTGAGACTCGGGTGAGTGGGTCCGACCGCCTGGTGGACGTGGGCGACCGTCTAGGTTGACGTGGGCGACCGCCAGGATTAGTCTTGAGGCTATAGTGTGTGATGTTTTTGGTGCAATCTGCTGAATGTTGGGTTGTAAAATGGGTTGTTTCGAGTGGAAGGAGTGGTCGGATGAGAAAACGGAGGTCAGATTCGGATTCAGCGTGAAATTCTGCATCGGTAGGGTGAGTTTCAAGGCAATCGGCGAGAAAAACTGTTTCTTCAAAATTTTGACATAGAATGTGGGACGTTTTGGTGTGTAGCGCCCAAACGAAGCATCGGATGAGAAAACGGAGTCCAGATTCGGAATCTACGTGAAATTTTGGGTTAGGAAGGATGTTTCCAGCGAAATCGGAGAGAAAAAATTTTCGGCTGACGTCCCCCCCCCCCTCTGGACAGCTTGCTTCGATTTTGGCTTCTAGTGGACGGATTTTGTCGTGCGATAGCTCGTTTGAAAGCTAAGAGTGAGACAAATTCAGTGAAACAATCGGCTTGTTCCTATCTGTCTTCGTTCAAAAGTTAGAGCGGTTACAAGATTTTAGGTCGGAGCTCGCTTACCTGAAAAAATCCTAAGTGTCAGAGTGACTTTGTATGGGTAAAATTTTGAAAATTTTCCAAAGTGTGGAATTTCGACCTGGGACCGTCACCAAAACATTTTTCATCAAATTTCACTGACCTCCCCCCCCCCCCCCGACAACAATCTTCTAACTTTGGTTCTAGTGGACGGATTTTGTCTTACAGCTACTCGTTTGAAAGAGGAGAAAAAACTGCTCGACAACATTTTTTGTTGCGAGTCAATCGACCAGCCGTTCACAAGTTAGAGCGGTTACAAGATTTTAGGTCGGAGCTCGCTCACCTGAAAAATCCTAAGTGTCAGAGTGACTTTGTATGGGTAAAAATTTGAAAATTTTCCAAAGTGTGGAATTTCGACCTGGGACCGTCACCAAAACATTTTTCATCAAATTTCACTGACCTCCCCCCCCCCCTCTGGACAGCTTGCTTCGATTTTGGCTTCTAGTGGACGGATTTTGTCGTGCGATAGCTCGTTTGAAAGCTAAGAGTGAGACAAATTCAGTGAAAGAATCGGCTTGTTCCTATCTGTCTTCGTTCAAAAGTTAGAGCGGTTACAAGATTTTAGGTCGGAGCTCGCTCACTTGAAAAAATCCTAAGTGTCAGAGTGACTTTGTATGGGTAAAAATTTGAAAATTTTCCAAAGTGTGGAATTTCGACCTGGGACCGTCACCAAAACATTTTTCATCAAATTTCACTGACCTCCCCCCCCCCCCCTCTGGACAGCTTGCTTCGATTTTGGCTTCTAGTGGACGGATTTTGTCGTGCGATAGCTCGTTTGAAAGCTAAGAGTGAGACAAATTCAGTGAAAGAATCGGCTTGTTCCTATCTGTCTTCGTTCAAAAGTTAGAGCGGTTACAAGATTTTAGGTCGGAGCTCGCTCACCTGAAAAAATCCTAAGTGTCAGAGTGACTTTGTATGGGTAAAATTATGAAAATTTTCCAAAGTGTGGAATTTCGACCTGGGACCGTCACCAAAACATTTTTCATCAAATTTCACTGACGTCCCCCCCCCCTTCTGGACAGCTTGCTTCGATTTTGGCTTCTAGTGGACGGATTTTGTCGTGCGATAGCTCGTTTGAAAGCTAAGAGTGAGACAAATTCAGTGAAACAATCGGCTTGTTCCTATCTGTCTTCGTTCAAAAGTTAGAGCGGTTACAAGATTTTAGGTCGGAGCTCGCTTACCTGAAAAAATCCTAAGTGTCAGAGTGACTTTGTATGGGTAAAAATTTGAAAATTTTCCAAAGTGTGGAATTTCGACCTGGGACCGTCACCAAAACATTTTTCATCAAATTTCACTGACCTCCCCCCCCCCCCCTCTGGACAGCTTGCTTCGATTTTGGCTTCTAGTGGACGGATTTTGTCGTGCGATAGCTCGTTTGAAAGCTAAGAGTGAGACAAATTCAGTGAAAGAATCGGCTTGTTCCTATCTGTCTTCGTTCAAAAGTTAGAGCGGTTACAAGATTTTAGGTCGGAGCTCGCTCACTTGAAAAAATCCTAAGTGTCAGAGTGACTTTGTATGGGTAAAATTATGAAAATTTTCCAAAGTGTGGAATTTCGACCTGGGACCGTCACCAAAACATTTTTCATCAAATTTCACTGACGTCCCCCCCCCCCCTCTGGACAGCTTGCTTCGATTTTGGCTTCTAGTGGACGGATTTTGTCGTGCGATAGCTCGTTTGAAAGCTAAGAGTGAGACAAATTCAGTGAAAGAATCGGCTTGTTCCTATCTGTCTTCGTTCAAAAGTTAGAGCGGTTACAAGATTTTAGGTCGGAGCTCGCTTACCTGAAAAAATCCTAAGTGTCAGAGTGACTTTGTATGGGTAAAATTTTGAAAATTTTCCAAAGTGTGGAATTTCGACCTGGGACCGTCACCAAAACATTTTTCATCAAATTTCGCTGACGTCCCCCCCCCCCTCGTTCGGACAAAATTTCTTGAAACAAACTTTGGTTAAGGTCCCAGGTCAAAATTCGGAAGTTTTAAATTTTTCAAAATTTTCACCACACTGGAGCTCTCACACTTAGGAATTTTTTCACTTGTGGCATGTTACATGGACATGTGCTGGCGGACCAACTTCCCGTGGTCATATGAGAATGGTTCAGGTGTCATATTGTAAAGAATGATGAGACAAATCGTTTGCAACAAACCGCATGTCGCTACGATGAATACTTTCGGAGATAGAGCCATTTTAAGTTTTCTTCCGAGCATATATAAACCCGCGACAACGTAAGTCTGATCACTTCATCGAAAGACGAGGTAAGCGACGGTCGTCGCTCTGAGCTCCCGATATCGGGTGCAAAGGACTCTATCTTTTGAAGTAGGCAAGCTATCTTGCTACTTCAAAGTTTGCATGATAGAGTTTGATAGTGTCTTTACTACTGATAAAATTTTTTAAAAGTAGTATGAGTAGTAAAATGCGGAATTTTTTAAAAATTCTTAATTTTCACTTTTTTCAAAGTTTTAACATATAGACTAAGGTTTTCAAGTATCCTGAGTTCAAATATGCTATCAGATTTGAAATTTAACTAAGTCTAAGGCAGCTTTGAGGGGTTAGATCCCAGCTACTGATCACTACCTTTGACTCGGCGTTCCTGTTACCACTTCGGGGCAGCGACAATGATGTCTTCAGCTGTAAAGAGCGGGTATCGGGGAAGATCTCTCACTTCCCTAGTGATCGGTACAAGGCCTTCGGGCTGTCGACGGGATCGAGTGCCACTCACTACACTCTTTAGGAATATGACTGTACTACATGATTCCAAACTTATACAAATTTCATTATCTTACAGTTCACAATAAAATCAGGCATGGCTAATGACAGGAACCGCAAATACCATATTAAAATGTGCTCTTGTGGGCGAGTTAATCGCAGTGCGGACGCCAAAGCTCATGTGAAGAAGGCGGGCACCGGCCACATGATTGTCTTGAATAGGGTTGCGTGCGTGAAGTGTAGAGTGCTGAAGGGTGATGAGGATGAGGTGCAGTTTTACAGAGTGCATGCTGACTGTAGTGGTGGTTTAGTGACTGATTTGAGGTTTACACAGTTGATTGTGGAAGAGAGGGAGCGAATGTTGGCGAATGTTGCGAATGTTGTTGAGAATGTTGTTGAGAATGTTGTTGAGAATGTTGTTGAGAATGATGAGTTGGCGAGAGCGGTTGCGTCGTTGGAGGGTGAGATTGAGCAGCGGAAGAGAGTGCTTGAGAGTGATGATGAGGATGATGTGGATTTAGATAGGGAGCGTGTGAGGAAGCGTGTGAGGAAGTTGAGCTCTTCGTCATCGGAGGTGTCCAACATCGTTGTTGAGGACCCCCCGAAGAGCTCATCTTCCCCAAAAGTGAAGAGTGGTGGGATTCGTGTGCAGTCGGCGAGGTGGTTGAAGGATGAAGAGAAGAGGCATGTTTCGCAGCAGATGGCGCATGATTTGTTGGTTAATAAGTATGAGAGTTTGAAGAAAGTGAAGGATGAAGTTGTGAAGGAGTTGGATGAGTTGAAAAAGAAGGATTTGAAGTCGAAGGAGGTGGCGGATGAAAACATTAGAATGAGGCGTTGTGTGACTGATTTGAAGAATAAGACGCGAGAGTTGGAAGAGAAGAATGATGCGTGTGAGAAGAGGGCGAGTGCTGCGGAGAGAAGAATGAGAGATGCAGAGGCGAAGTTTGAGGAGATGATGAAGGAGATGAGTGTGTTGAGAGCGAGGAATGTTGAGTTGGAGAGGACTGTGGCTCGGCGGGGTGATGAGAGGCAGGCGTGTGAGAAGTTGGAGCGCATGAGGGATGAGTGGGAACGTGTGAATGAGGATCGTTTGTTTGAGTTTCACATCCCTATTCGGGACAATCATTTGGCCGGCGAAGTCCTCGTCAATAAAAGCCTCGACGAGTCAATTATTTGTTACAACGGTCATCCCACGAAAAAGTGTCTCCATGCCAGCCTGAGAATGCGCGGCCATCTCCATAAATTTTCGATTCGGAAACGCGCGAGACTACCTAAGGATGACTAACTTGGTAAGTGAAAAGCAAATAAGATAGTATATCCTATTCTAATACATATCATTTTCATTGCAGATCTTTGCCCGCCTTCACCACCCCATCAATTTACTCCCGAGAACGAACCATCGGCTCTCTTAAGGGCCACCTAGGGGCAAGACATGATAGAACCTCCACGCGGTTTGCCCTGGGCAGTCTTCGGACTGGCGAATACTATCATTAAGTTGAATCTGCTATCAGTCAACTTGAACGTTGCGTCGCGTTAGAGGGGTATATAAACCACTGCCTCTCATTTCATTTCATTTCAATCATGCAGACGCCGAACAGTCAAGTCAGCTCTCCTCGCGGACCGCAGTTAAGGCCGCGAAATTTATTTGAGGAGTTCGTCAGGCTAGAGGAGCAAGACAGAGTCCACAACAATCTTGCTCGGATTGGCAATCCGATGACAGCAACTGCTGTCAATCCAACGGAATGGCGCTACATTCCAATTTTTAGTCATGTGCCAGTTAGTGTGGAAGTCGACAGTGCTACCAAAGAGAGAGTCTTTGACTCTCTCAGCAGAATTGGTAGGCTGTAGGATGACGACTCCCGAGAACGAACCATCGCTCTCTTAAGGGCCACCATGGGGCAAGACATGATAGAACCTCCTCGCGGTTTGCCCTGGGCAGTCTTCGGACTGGCGAATACTATCATTAAGTTGAATCTGCTATCAGTCAACTTGAACATTATGCAGTCGATTGCTATCCCTGAAGCATTCTGATTCGCTGTTGAGCAATTCATTGTTGAAAACCCTATATAAGCCAGAAGATTGTAGCGCTTCTCATTCAATTTGAAGTCACGATGGAAGCGACATCTGCCGACAACATTCCCGTCTTCACCGATGAAGACAACGGTATTCCCAACTTCATCATCCTCGACGAGTGGGATGAGGATGAGAAGAAGGGGAAGATCAAGAGGATCGTTTGGACGGATGAGGTGTGGACTCCTAAAACCACCCGCATCCGAAAGGTGCCAGATGCACCAGTACGACCTCGGCGGTATAGGGTTTATGACAACCTAAGCGTCATACCCATTGACTATTCAAGCCAATAGTCAACTTAATTGTCACCGAGAACGAACCATCGGCTCTCTTAAGGGCCACCATGGGGCAAGACATGATAGAACCTCCTCGCGGTTTGCCCTGGGCAGTCTTCGGACTGGCGAATACTATCATTAAGTTGAATCTGCTATCAGTCAACTTGAACGTTGCAAATGCAGTTCGGTGTAATACTTCCTTTCGACGGGCGTTCCTGTAAAGGGCGGCGGTGAAACCCGTAGCTATGTATACCGCAAGGGACATTCGGCAATGGTCAATCTTGTTAAACCTCTCTGCGTCATGTTTGCAAGTGATTGCCTCTGTCTCAACGTAGTATGCATTCGCGCCAGGGCGACATTTAGCCAACTGTCGAAGGTTGCCTAAAACTTTCCATTGCATACGTTATGAGAACCATGAGTTCTACCTGTCTCTATCAATGAGACGAATTGATGAATGGAATGAAATGGGAGGACACTCACGCGCCACACGCAACATAACACACTTCTCTCTTCCGTAGTCTAACAAGCTCTTTACACATGGATCGCAGTCGATTGCTATCCCTGTATCAGAAGTGTAAGCTATCTTAATTTATTTGACACTATTTTATCTACCATCATCGTCCATATGAAATGTTTTTAGATTTACAAGTTAGACTAAGCGTGCTACTATTTCCAAATGAAAAAGTATACATGGTTAAATCATCCACTTAAGCCCATCCATAGTCTAACAAGCTCTTTACACATGGATCGCAGTCGATTGCTATCCCTGTATCAGAAGTGTAAGCTATCTTAATTTATTTGACACTATTTTATCTACCATCATCGTCCATATGAAATGTTTTTAGATTTACAAGTTAGACTAAGCGTGCTACTATTTCCAAATGAAAAAGTATACATGGTTAAATCATCCACTTAAGCCCATCCATAGTCTAACAAGGTCTTTACACATGGATCGCAGTCGATTGCTATCCCTGTATCAGAAGTGTAAGCTATCTTAATTTATTTGACACTATTTCATCTACCATCATCGTCCATATGAAATGTTTTTAGATTTACAAACGGGTCCCGTAACTAAGGGACCCGTTACTAAGGGTCGGGCCCCTTTAGAGAATATATAAGAAGGAGTTTGAATGTAGATGAATTATACCGTTGAAGAAGACTACTCAGATACAATATGGCAGTAGCCGGTGAAGTAACGATATCTACAACGTCAGCATCTATTTTCTTCCCATTGCTTCGGGATCGAGTACCTGCAATGGTGTATCGAGATATTCCCCTTTTCGCTGGGGATGTGATCCTATCAGATAAGATATCATGTGTGGTGGTCAAGCGGGCTGTGGTACAGACAGAGACTCACATATTTCCAACTACGATTGACACTTTTTATTTTACTAAATCACCTGTATATCGTATACATTCAAGTACGAATGACCCACCGGAGAAGCCACTATACATGGAACGAGATGTGCCTATGTACGAAGGGGATGTAATTCTGGGGTACTCCCCTACAAGAATGATGATACGTCGTGCACCAGGATGGGTGGATGATGGAAGGTGGATGGGGGCGTATGTGGAAGTTGAACATCATTCAAAGCCACTCATGGACCCACCGTATGAGACGCAACGATTCCGTCTAGATGGTGAAGCATGGATTCGTGTCATTCCCAACGGATGGTACAGAGACATTGATGAAGAGAGAGGTGATTATAAGTCCTTTAGTGAAATAAGTGGAGAATTTGTATTTCAATGAACTTTTATGTATATATTGAATGAACTTTTATTGAATAAACATACTTCATACATGTGATCATTTTCCTTTGAGTTATACTATAATGAATAGGATGGTATTAGAAGAAGATGGATATGGGTATAAATAAGTTAAGTGAAAATAGATGGGAATATAATCATCATGAGTGAGGTTCCAGAGTGTGAGGTTCCAGAGTGTGAGGTACGTTATCCAATACGTCATTGGAAAGGTAAATTTTGGCAATATCACCGTACCATTCCATTATTTCATGGAGACAAGATAATTTCAGAGACGAAGAACTGTGTAGTGATATCACGCCGTAAGATAGAATTGGAAAATGAAATAATTCCAACGTATATTGACACATTCTATTTTGAAGTAACACCGACATATCAGCATCCAATTACAACAACGGTGGAGAAACCGAAAGACTGTCTTTATTTTGAACGTGATTACATTCCAATGTATGAAGGAGATGTAGTTATATCATGGAATCCTACAGAAACATGTATTCGACGTTCTCCAGGTAGAAAGCGTGAAGATGGAGGAGGTTTGGCACGGGCTATGTATATAGTATATCAACATACTCCAGAAGTGTATAAACGACCGAAATTGACACGACGATTTCGTTTGGATATTGAGAAGAAGGTGTGGGTTCAGATTCTTCATACTGATACATTGACTGACATTGAATGGACGGGTGGACAAACGAGGTGATTTCAGGGTCCCCTGAAGGGGACCCATGAAGGGATCGGGTCCTTTGAGAGATGTATATAAGAGTGGATGAAATGAGTGTCACAATCATAATCATGGTAGAAACAAGAGAAGAGTTGAGAGTAAGGCAGCGTGAGGAGATGAAGACCATCAAACAAATGATTGAAAGATATAAGAGGAGAGCCTATAAATCGAAGAATCCAGAGAAGATCAGAGAGTGTGAGGACACATGCGACTTTGTGCTGAAAGCGACGATAGTGAGTCATCAACGACAATCAAATTATTGGAGAGATGGATTGTGGAAGGGACCCGATAGAGGACCCGATACCTTTTAGAGGACCTGATACCTTTTAGAGGACCCGATCCACTAAAAACTGTATATAAATGACTTTTGAAATCATTTACTTCATATTTTGACTTGAGCTAGTGAACATGCCCGACGTAACGATGATCCAACCTTTACGGATTCGCATTCCCGAAGTGTTAGTGCCAGAGAGCGACGAGGAAGACTGGCCAACTGATCTTCCGTCTGGATGGGGATCGTGGCCCGATTTGAGTGAATTGACTGATGAAGGACTTCCAGAGTTGGTGACGCCTACCCCGATGGACAATCTTCCTCCAAGGTTTTCACCAGACATTACACAGTTGGACAGATTTTTAAATTCACCATCTTCCAGTCGGACGAATTTTAGTGAAATGACGGATGAAGAGTGGGTGACGTACGAAAAGGAGAAGGAGAAGGAGAATAATCCACCTAACTCGAGGGCAGGATCTCCGGTGGTCCCATTGGGATTACGTATGCTTATCCCACAATTGCCGCATCGACAGTTTCATGGACGCATTTCATCAGAATCAAATATACGACGTGAGGTGGATTTGGTGGATGAAGCGTTGGTGCATGCCATTGATATGAACAGTGTTTTCTCATGATTTACTTTCTCATGATTTACTTTCTCGTGTGTGCTTCTTCAATAAACTTACATGGTAAGCCTTGATTCTTTTGAATGAAAGGGTATGGGATGTAGAAGTTTAAGTAATCATATACATAGCAGATTGTATGAATCATGCCATGTTATAGACGAAGACGAAGACGTCAGAGAGGGGGTATTCTTTTACCTCTAGCGGGAATGCTTGGTAAACATTTTGCAGGAACTATTACAAAGGGTGTTTCACGACATATAGCAAGGAAAGCCATTAGACGTATTAAGCGAAAGCGCTAAGTAACAGTGAATGGAATGTTATTATGACAATGCCATATCGTACTAGACGAAGACGAAGACGAAGACGACGTCAGAGGGGTGGTCTTATCATTTCAATTTTACCACGTGTCCTTAATAAAGTAATGAAAGTAATGACACATCGAGATCTAGGTGCAGGTCCTACATTGCTGCATAGATTTGGTGACGAATAAGATTTACTAGTTTGCAATTTAGACTAAGCGTTCTATTATTTGTAAATGAAAGATATAGTTTCAATAGTTTACACGTTAAAAATAAAAATTCAATAGTGTGTATGTTAAGAATAAAGTTCTATCTGTTTGTATGTTAGAAATAAAATGAAGTTTCATCAGTTTACAAGTTAAGAATAAAGTTTTATCTGTTTGTATGTTAGAAATAAAACAAAGTTTCAACGGTTAACAAGTTAAAAATAAAGTTTCAATAGTTAACACGTTAAAAATAAAGTTTCAATAGTGTGTATGTTAAGAATAAAGTTCTATCTGTTTCTATGTTAGAAATAAAATGAAGGTTCATCAGTTTACAAGTTAAGAATAAAGTTTTATCTGTTTGTATGTTAGAATTAAAACAAAGTTTCAACCGTTTACAAGTTAAAAATGAAGTTTCAATAGTGTATATGTTAAGAATAAAGTTCTATCTGTTTATATGTTAGAAATAAAAATGAAGGTTCACCAGTTTACAAGTTAAGAATAAAGTTTTATCTGCTTGTATGTCAGAAATGAAATAAAGTTTCACCAGTTTACAAGTTAAAAATGAAGTTTCAATAGTGTGTACGTTAGAAATAAAGTTTCAATAGTGTGTATGTTAAGAATAAAGTTTTATCTGTTTGTATGTTAGAATTAAAAAACCGGTTTCAACCGTATACAAGTTAAAAATAAAGTTTCAATAGTTAACACGTTAAAAATAAAGTTTCAATAGTGTGTATGTTAAGAATAAAGTTCTATCTGCTTCTATGTTAGAAATAAAATGAAGTTTCATCAGTTTACAAGTTAATAATAAAGTTGTATCTGTTTGTATGTTAGACATAAAATAAAGTTTTAGCTGTTTGTATGTTAAAAATAAAATAAAGTTTCAATAGTGTGTATGTTAAGATTAAAGTTCTATCTGCTTCTATGTTAGAAATAAAATGAAGTTTCATCAGTTTACTTCAAGTTAAACTTCAAGTTTGATTCTATCATGTCAGGACTACACACAATTGATTTACAAAACATGCTTTGAATACTCATACGATGAAGTTTTTACTTTCATTTATTTCTAACGTACACACTGTTGAAACTTTATTTTTCAACTTGTAAACTGTTGAAACTTTATTTTGTTTCTAACATATAAACAGCTAAAACTTTATTTCTAACGTACACACCGTTGAAACTTTATTTTTAACTTGTAAACGGCTGAAACTTTATTTCTAACGCGATTCTATCATGTCAGGACTACACACATTTGATTTACAAAACATGCTTTGAATACTCATACGATGAAGTTTTTACTTTCATTTATTTCTAACGTACACACTGTTGAAACTTTATTTTTCAACTTGTAAACTGTTGAAACTTTATTTTGTTTCTAACATATAAACAGCTAAAACTTTATTTCTAACGTACACACTGTTAAAAGTTTATTTTAATCTGTAAACTGTTGAAACGATATTTTCATTTACAACTAGTAGAATGCTGAGTCTAACTTGCAAACTAGTAAATCCTACGATCGTACTTTACAAACAGATAAAACTTTATTTCTAACGTAGACACTGTTAAAACTTTATTTTTCAACTTGTAAACGGTTGAAACTTTATTTCTAACGTACACACTATTGAAACTTTATTTTTAAATTGTAAACTGGTGAAACTTCATTTTATTTCTAACATAGAAACAGATAAAACTTTATTCTTAACATACGCACTATTGAAACATTAGTTTTAACTTGTAAACTATTGAAACTTTATTTTTAACTTGTTAACGGTTGAAACTTTGTTTTATGTCTAACATACAAACAGATAAAACTTTATTCTTAACTTGTAAACTGATGAACCTTCATTTTATTTCTAACATAGAAACAGATAGAACTTTATTCTTAACATACACACTATTGAAACTTTATTTTTAACGTGTTAACTATTGAAACTTTATTTTTAACCTGTAAACGGTTGAAACTTTGTTTTAATTCTAACATACAAGCAGATAAAATTTATTCTTAACTTGTAAACTGGCGAAACTTCATTTTATTTCTAACATATAAACAGATAGAACTTTATTCTTAACGTACACAATGTTGAAACTTTATTTTTAACGCACAAAGCGCTTAAACTTTATTTCCATCATACACACTATTGAAACTTTATTTTAATCTGAAACTTTATTTTTAACTTGTTAACGGTTGAAACTTTGTTTTATGTCTAACATACAAACAGATAAAACTCTATTATTAACTTGTAAACTGATGAAACTTCATTTTATTTCTAACATAGAAGCAGATAGAACTTTAATCTTAACATACACACTATTGAAACTTTATTTTATTTTTAACATACAAACAGCTAAAACTTTATTTTATGTCTAACATACAAACAGATACAACTTTATTATTAACTTGTAAACTGATGAAACTTCATTTTATTTCTAACATAGAAGCAGATAGAACTTTATTCTTAACATACACACTATTGAAACTTTATTTTTAACGTGTTAACTATTGAAACTTTATTTTTAACTTGTATACGGTTGAAACCGGTTTTTTAATTCTAACATACAAACAGATAAAACTTTATTCTTAACATACACACTATTGAAACTTTATTTCTAACGTACACACTATTGAAACTTCATTTTTAACTTGTAAACTGGTGAAACTTTATTTCATTTCTGACATACAAGCAGATAAAACTTTATTCTTAACTTGTAAACTGGTGAACCTTCATTTTTATTTCTAACATATAAACAGATAGAACTTTATTCTTAACATATACACTATTGAAACTTCATTTTTAACTTGTAAACGGTTGAAACTTTGTTTTAATTCTAACATACAAACAGATAAAACTTTATTCTTAACTTGTAAACTGATGAACCTTCATTTTATTTCTAACATAGAAACAGATAGAACTTTATTCTTAACATACACACTATTGAAACTTTATTTTTAACGTGTTAACTATTGAAACTTTATTTTTAACTTGTTAACCGTTGAAACTTTGTTTTATTTCTAACATACAAACAGATAAAACTTTATTCTTAACTTGTAAACTGATGAAACTTCATTTTATTTCTAACATACAAACAGATAGAACTTTATTCTTAACATACACACTATTGAATTTTTATTTTTAACGTGTAAACTATTGAAACTATATCTTTCATTTACAAATAATAGAACGCTTAGTCTAAATTGCAAACTAGTAAATCTTATTCGTCACCAAATCTATGCAGCAATGTAGGACCTGCACCTAGATCTCGATGTGTCATTACTTTCATTACTTTATTAAGGACACGTGGTAAAATTGAAATGATAAGACCACCCCTCTGACGTCGTCTTCGTCTTCGTCTTCGTCTAGTACGATATGGCATTGTCATAATAACATTCCATTCACTGTTACTTAGCGCTTTCGCTTAATACGTCTAATGGCTTTCCTTGCTATATGTCGTGAAACACCCTTTGTAATAGTTCCTGCAAAATGTTTACCAAGCATTCCCGCTAGAGGTAAAAGAATACCCCCTCTCTGACGTCTTCGTCTTCGTCTATAACATGGCATGATTCATACAATCTGCTATGTATATGATTACTTAAACTTCTACATCCCATACCCTTTCATTCAAAAGAATCAAGGCTTACCATGTAAGTTTATTGAAGAAGCACACACGAGAAAGTAAATCATGAGAAAGTAAATCATGAGAAAACACTGTTCATATCAATGGCATGCACCAACGCTTCATCCACCAAATCCACCTCACGTCGTATATTTGATTCTGATGAAATGCGTCCATGAAACTGTCGATGCGGCAATTGTGGGATAAGCATACGTAATCCCAATGGGACCACCGGAGATCCTGCCCTCGAGTTAGGTGGATTATTCTCCTTCTCCTTCTCCTTTTCGTACGTCACCCACTCTTCATCCGTCATTTCACTAAAATTCGTCCGACTGGAAGATGGTGAATTTAAAAATCTGTCCAACTGTGTAATGTCTGGTGAAAACCTTGGAGGAAGATTGTCCATCGGGGTAGGCGTCACCAACTCTGGAAGTCCTTCATCAGTCAATTCACTCAAATCGGGCCACGATCCCCATCCAGACGGAAGATCAGTTGGCCAGTCTTCCTCGTCGCTCTCTGGCACTAACACTTGGGAATGCGAATCCGTAAAGGTTGGATCATCGTTACGTCGGGCATGTTCACTAGCTCAAGTCAAAATATGAAGTAAATGATTTCAAAAGTCATTTATATACAGTTTTTAGTGGATCGGGTCCTCTAAAAGGTATCAGGTCCTCTAAAAGGTATCGGGTCCTCTATCGGGTCCCTTCCACAATCCATCTCTCCAATAATTTGATTGTCGTTGATGACTCACTATCGTCGCTTTCAGCACAAAGTCGCATGTGTCCTCACACTCTCTGATCTTCTCTGGATTCTTCGATTTATAGGCTCTCCTCTTATATCTTTCAATCATTTGTTTGATGGTCTTCATCTCCTCACGCTGCCTTACTCTCAACTCTTCTCTTGTTTCTACCATGATTATGATTGTGACACTCATTTCATCCACTCTTATATACATCTCTCAAAGGACCCGATCCCTTCATGGGTCCCCTTCAGGGGACCCTGAAATCACCTCGTTTGTCCACCCGTCCATTCAATGTCAGTCAATGTATCAGTATGAAGAATCTGAACCCACACCTTCTTCTCAATATCCAAACGAAATCGTCGTGTCAATTTCGGTCGTTTATACACTTCTGGAGTATGTTGATATACTATATACATAGCCCGTGCCAAACCTCCTCCATCTTCACGCTTTCTACCTGGAGAACGTCGAATACATGTTTCTGTAGGATTCCATGATATAACTACATCTCCTTCATACATTGGAATGTAATCACGTTCAAAATAAAGACAGTCTTTCGGTTTCTCCACCGTTGTTGTAATTGGATGCTGATATGTCGGTGTTACTTCAAAATAGAATGTGTCAATATACGTTGGAATTATTTCATTTTCCAATTCTATCTTACGGCGTGATATCACTACACAGTTCTTCGTCTCTGAAATTATCTTGTCTCCATGAAATAATGGAATGGTACGGTGATATTGCCAAAATTTACCTTTCCAATGACGTATTGGATAACGTACCTCACACTCTGGAACCTCACACTCTGGAACCTCACTCATGATGATTATATTCCCATCTATTTTCACTTAACTTATTTATACCCATATCCATCTTCTTCTAATACCATCCTATTCATTATAGTATAACTCAAAGGAAAATGATCACATGTATGAAGTATGTTTATTCAATAAAAGTTCATTCAATATATACATAAAAGTTCATTGAAATACAAATTCTCCACTTATTTCACTAAAGGACTTATAATCACCTCTCTCTTCATCAATGTCTCTGTACCATCCGTTGGGAATGACACGAATCCATGCTTCACCATCTAGACGGAATCGTTGCGTCTCATACGGTGGGTCCATGAGTGGCTTTGAATGATGTTCAACTTCCACATACGCCCCCATCCACCTTCCATCATCCACCCATCCTGGTGCACGACGTATCATCATTCTTGTAGGGGAGTACCAGAATTACATCCCCTTCGTACATAGGCACATCTCGTTCCATGTATAGTGGCTTCTCCGGTGGGTCATTCGTACTTGAATGTATACGATATACAGGTGATTTAGTAAAATAAAAAGTGTCAATCGTAGTTGGAAATATGTGAGTCTCTGTCTGTACCACAGCCCGCTTGACCACCACACATGATATCTTATCTGATAGGATCACATCCCCAGCGAAAAGGGGAATATCTCGATACACCATTGCAGGTACTCGATCCCGAAGCAATGGGAAGAAAATAGATGCTGACGTTGTAGATATCGTTACTTCACCGGCTACTGCCATATTGTATCTGAGTAGTCTTCTTCAACGGTATAATTCATCTACATTCAAACTCCTTCTTATATATTCTCTAAAGGGGCCCGACCCTTAGTAACGGGTCCCTTAGTTACGGGACCCGTTTGTAAATCTAAAAACATTTCATATGGACGATGATGGTAGATGAAATAGTGTCAAATAAATTAAGATAGCTTACACTTCTGATACAGGGATAGCAATCGACTGCGATCCATGTGTAAAGACCTTGTTAGACTATGGATGGGCTTAAGTGGATGATTTAACCATGTATACTTTTTCATTTGGAAATAGTAGCACGCTTAGTCTAACTTGTAAATCTAAAAACATTTCATATGGACGATGATGGTAGATAAAATAGTGTCAAATAAATTAAGATAGCTTACACTTCTGATACAGGGATAGCAATCGACTGCGATCCATGTGTAAAGAGCTTGTTAGACTATGGATGGGCTTAAGTGGATGATTTAACCATGTATACTTTTTCATTTGGAAATAGTAGCACGCTTAGTCTAACTTGTAAATCTAAAAACATTTCATATGGACGATGATGGTAGATAAAATAGTGTCAAATAAATTAAGATAGCTTACACTTCTGATACAGGGATAGCAATCGACTGCGATCCATGTGTAAAGAGCTTGTTAGACTACGGAAGAGAGAAGTGTGTTATGTTGCGTGTGGCGCGTGAGTGTCCTCCCATTTCATTCCATTCATCAATTCGTCTCATTGATAGAGACAGGTAGAACTCATGGTTCTCATAACGTATGCAATGGAAAGTTTTAGGCAACCTTCGACAGTTGGCTAAATGTCGCCCTGGCGCGAATGCATACTACGTTGAGACAGAGGCAATCACTTGCAAACATGACGCAGAGAGGTTTAACAAGATTGACCATTGCCGAATGTCCCTTGCGGTATACATAGCTACGGGTTTCACCGCCGCCCTTTACAGGAACGCCCGTCGAAAGGAAGTATTACACCGAACTGCATTTGCAACGTTCAAGTTGACTGATAGCAGATTCAACTTAATGATAGTATTCGCCAGTCCGAAGACTGCCCAGGGCAAACCGCGAGGAGGTTCTATCATGTCTTGCCCCATGGTGGCCCTTAAGAGAGCCGATGGTTCGTTCTCGGTGACAATTAAGTTGACTATTGGCTTGAATAGTCAATGGGTATGACGCTTAGGTTGTCATAAACCCTATACCTCCGAGGTCGTACTGGTGCATCTGGCACCTTTCGGATGCGGTGGTTTTAGGAGTCCACACCTCATCCGTCCAAACGATCCTCTTGATCTTCCCCTTCTTCTCATCCTCATCCCACTCGTCGAGGATGATGAAGTTGGGAATACCGTTGTCTTCATCGGTGAAGACGGGAATGTTGTCGGCAGATGTCGCTTCCATCGTGACTTCAAATTGAATGAGAAGCGCTACAATCTTCTGGCTTATATAGGGTTTTCAACAATGAATTGCTCAACAGCGAATCAGAATGCTTCAGGATAGCAATCGACTGCATAATGTTCAAGTTGACTGATAGCAGATTCAACTTAATGATAGTATTCGCCAGTCCGAAGACTGCCCAGGGCAAACCGCGAGGAGGTTCTATCATGTCTTGCCCCATGGTGGCCCTTAAGAGAGCCGATGGTTCGTTCTCGGGAGTCGTCATCCCTACAGCCTACCAATTCTGCTGAGAGAGTCAAAGACTCTCTCTTTGGTAGCACTGTCGACTTCCACACTAACTGGCACATGACTAAAAATTGGAATGTAGCGCCATTCCGTTGGATTGACAGCAGTTGCTGTCATCGGATTGCCAATCCGAGCAAGATTGTTGTGGACTCTGTCTTGCTCCTCTAGCCTGACGAACTCCTCAAATAATTTTCGCGGCCTTAACTGCGGTCCGCGAGGAGAGCTGACTTGACTGTTCGGCGTCTGCATGATTGAAATGAAATGAAATGAGAGGCAGTGGTTTATATACCCCTCTAACGCGACGCAACGTTCAAGTTGACTGATAGCAGATTCAACTTAATGATAGTATTCGCCAGTCCGAAGACTGCCCAGGGCAAACCGCGTGGAGGTTCTATCATGTCTTGCCCCTAGGTGGCCCTTAAGAGAGCCGATGGTTCGTTCTCGGGAGTAAATTGATGGGGTGGTGAAGGCGGGCAAAGATCTGCAATGAAAATGATATGTATTAGAATAGGATATACTATCTTATTTGCTTTTCACTTACCAAGTTAGTCATCCTTAGGTAGTCTCGCGCGTTTCCGAATCGAAAATTTATGGAGATGGCCGCGCATTCTCAGGCTGGCATGGAGACACTTTTTCGTGGGATGACCGTTGTAACAAATAATTGACTCGTCGAGGCTTTTATTGACGAGGACTTCGCCGCCAAATGATTGTCCCGAATAGGGATGTGAAACTCAAACAAACGATCCTCATTCACACGTTCCCACTCATCCCTCATGCGCTCCAACTTCTCACACGCCTGCCTCTCATCACCGCGCCGAGCCACAGTCCTCTCCAACTCAACATTCCTCGCTCTCAACACACTCATCTCCTTCATCATCTCCTCAAACTTCGCCTCTGCATCTCTCATTCTTCTCTCCGCAGCACTCGCCCTCTTCTCACACGCATCATTCTTCTCTTCCAACTCTCGCGTCTTATTCTTCAAATCAGTCACACAACGCCTCATTCTAATGTTTTCATCCGCCACCTCCTTCGACTTCAAATCCTTCTTTTTCAACTCATCCAACTCCTTCACAACTTCATCCTTCACTTTCTTCAAACTCTCATACTTATTAACCAACAAATCATGCGCCATCTGCTGCGAAACATGCCTCTTCTCTTCATCCTTCAACCACCTCGCCGACTGCACACGAATCCCACCACTCTTCACTTTTGGGGAAGATGAGCTCTTCGGGGGGTCCTCAACAACGATGTTGGACACCTCCGATGACGAAGAGCTCAACTTCCTCACACGCTTCCTCACACGCTCCCTATCTAAATCCACATCATCCTCATCATCACTCTCAAGCACTCTCTTCCGCTGCTCAATCTCACCCTCCAACGACGCAACCGCTCTCGCCAACTCATCATTCTCAACAACATTCTCAACAACATTCTCAACAACATTCTCAACAACATTCGCAACATTCGCCAACATTCGCTCCCTCTCTTCCACAATCAACTGTGTAAACCTCAAATCAGTCACTAAACCACCACTACAGTCAGCATGCACTCTGTAAAACTGCACCTCATCCTCATCACCCTTCAGCACTCTACACTTCACGCACGCAACCCTATTCAAGACAATCATGTGGCCGGTGCCCGCCTTCTTCACATGAGCTTTGGCGTCCGCACTGCGATTAACTCGCCCACAAGAGCACATTTTAATATGGTATTTGCGGTTCCTGTCATTAGCCATGCCTGATTTTATTGTGAACTGTAAGATAATGAAATTTGTATAAGTTTGGAATCATGTAGTACAGTCATATTCCTAAAGAGTGTAGTGAGTGGCACTCGATCCCGTCGACAGCCCGAAGGCCTTGTACCGATCACTAGGGAAGTGAGAGATCTTCCCCGATACCCGCTCTTTACAGCTGAAGACATCATTGTCGCTGCCCCGAAGTGGTAACAGGAACGCCGAGTCAAAGGTAGTGATCAGTAGCTGGGATCTAACCCCTCAAAGCTGCCTTAGACTTAGTTAAATTTCAAATCTGATAGCATATTTGAACTCAGGATACTTTAAAACCTTAGTCTATATGTTAAAACTTTGAAAAAAGTGAAAATTAAGAATTTTTAAAAAATTCCGCATTTTACTACTCATACTACTTTTAAAAAATTTTATCAGTAGTAAAGACACTATCAAACTCTATCATCCAAACTTTGAAGTAGCAAGATAGCTTGCCTACTTCAAAAGATAGAGTCCTTTGCACCCGATATCGGGAGCTCAGAGCGACGACCGTCGCTTACCTCGTCTTTCGATGAAGTGATCAGACTTACGTTGTCGCGGGTTTATATATGCTCGTAAGAAAACTTAAAATGGCTCTATCTCCGAAAGTATTCATCGTAGCGACATGCGGTTTGTTGCAAACGATTTGTCTCATCATTCTTTACAATATGACACCTGAACCATTCTCATATGACCACGGGAAGTTGGTCCGCCAGCACATGTCCATGTAACATGCCACAAGTGAAAAAATTCCTAAGTGTGAGAGCTCCAGTGTGGTGAAAATTTTGAAAAAATTAAAACAACCGAATTTAGACCTGGGACCTCAACCAAAGTTTGTT
>CAJQUW010006488.1:0-15110 GCA_907163375.1 Prostheceraeus crozeri | reverse complement strand
ATATTTCACTACACTTTTAAAATCCTCTCAGTTTAGAATTCTTCTTTCTAACACTCTTTTCATATCGCATGAATTTCTTGAAACTAGAATTATGTCCTTCTTTTATTTGAAGATATTAAAATATTTAATTCTATTTAAGTAATTTCTTGTGGATCATCTGTAAAGAATATGGTTTGTTTCTGTTTTCTGTTTTTCAGAATAAACCTTTTCCTAGCTTTAGACTCCCGTTGATCATAAATTTTCCTAATTGTTTATAACGTGCTAAGAGTTTTTACTGCTCCAACTCTATCTAACACTAGCTTTATAATTTTATAAAGATCTCATACAGCATAATAATTTAAATCTGCTCCTCCTTAAAAGAATTAACAAAATTTCTATCTAAATTAAAAGGAATTTATCTGGTGAAAAAATTAGACCTCGAAAAGGTTGTGGAAATATTTCTTTTTGTGTCCGAGATGAAACATCTAGTATTGTTTTTCCATCTATAAATGAAATATGAATGGGTCAAAATGCATAAGGATTTTGGTAATTTCCTTATTAATGTTTGATTCTAGTAATTCCATAAAGTCATCTAATATAGTTTTTGTTGCTCTGGATCTGTTATATTCAAATTTGTTTATCATTATTTGTGACTATTCTTTTTCAAGAAGTTTTAAATGGTTTCATAGTTTTCTTCAAATTCAGTTTTTACTTGCTTCGGTTTTGCTGCATTTTTTCAAACATATCAGATTGAATACCAGCTTTTATCCATTCTATAGTTTTGAAGATGAAATTTTTCTTTCAATAATTTTTCTTTGTTTTTATTTAACTCTTCTAATTGTTTATATTCTGTTTAAAGATTATCAGCTCTAATTGTTATCCATTTTTTAAGAATATAATATCTTGAATTTTTGGTGGTAACCATTGGTAATTTCACAAAAAACATTTTACTCGAACAAATTATTTTTTTATTGCTTTGTTGTTTGACATCTTTTCGTTTAAAGTTTTTCATTCTCGTTTTAAAAGTTTTTTTTAAATAAAGTTTTGCTTAAATTTTCGCTTAAAGTTTTTAGCTCTTCTAAAAAAATTTTGTCATGTTCTTTCATTGAAAATTTTTACTCACTCACTAGAAATGTTTGCCGAAAATAATTTAAGGATCATTCCTGTTGTATTCTTTATCATACAACATTTTTTCGGACTTTAAAATGAATGGCGTTTTTCTATAGCTTCAGATTAGCTATGTGGATCAAATTTTATCAATCTCATCTAACGTAATAACGATATCATCACATACTCTTCTGAAAGTATTAATTGTTCGTTTATCATAGACTTCTTATTAATAGTGGTAAATGGCCTTAAAAGTTGGTTAATGGATTTGCGTTTCTCTTAGTTAATTAAAGATTTTATCTAACATTGAACAAGTGAAGTTGCAAAAACACCCGTACCTGTTAAAAGCTGTAGCAACTACTGGAATTACTAAAACAGCCTGTTAAGATAAGAGACAATTGGTTAAAGCAGCTAAACATTTATTGTTGAAAGAATTTGCCCAATTCCTTGTGTTACATTCTTTAACTTTTCGGCACCATCTCTTCTTAAGTTTTATTATAATGTATCTAATCTAAGTTATAATTGCGATTACTTATCTTTCATATAACGTACTCTATCTTTATGTGTTTTGCAACTATCCATTTTCAGTAGGATAAATGAAGGGATATATTCTTGCGGTTTCATCCACTTTGTTTTCTTCCCATTTTAAAGAAAATATTATTAGTCACTATGTTGATATTGTTTTTAAAAAACCGAATAACAAGATAGATAAAAAAAGTTTTGCATGAATTTGAAATTCTCAACTTTTATATTTTCGGTGGCCGTTTTGCATGACTCCTGGAAACGGTCATGATTGTAAGCGAGAAAAATCGAACCGAAGGTTCTATGGCGTGGAAGAGCGAGCAATTGACGTGCAATGGCTAGGGGCAGTGGTATCGAAGGGGGGAGGAGCGCCAGCCAGGATCTTCGCCCGATT
Organism: Prostheceraeus crozeri; assembly: GCA_907163375.1. Lineage (NCBI taxonomy): Eukaryota > Metazoa > Platyhelminthes > Polycladida > Euryleptidae > Prostheceraeus > Prostheceraeus crozeri. The sequence continues at coordinate 13,108 of CAJQUW010006488.1, read as the reverse complement.
GTAATTCACAAATTTTGAGATTCTTAACTTTTATGATTATTTTCGGTGTCCTGGCAACGGGCATATTTATGCGGGGGTGAAAAATTGTAATTCTCAAATGTTAAGAAGGTTTTGAAAAATTTGAAAAATTGGGTATTTTTAAAAACGCTTAAAGGTTTCGCCCTTCGGCCTTCGCCACGTGAAATTTTGAAGTCTACCGAAATTTTTGAAATTGTGAAATTTTTGATCTTTTTATTGAAAAAACCCGCAAAAGTGTGACATCCGGCGCAAGCGAAGCGAAGCAAAGCGAAGCGAAGCGTCGCGCCGGATGTCACACTATATACTACTATCGTTCTGATATATCTGATACAACCATCGTTCGGTCGGCAGTTGATCGTCTCCGATCCATCATAACCTCGCAAACACAATACTTTCGCAATCTGTCTGCCATCACTTTTGGTTCTCTGTAAAATGGATTAATTGTGCATGTATTGATCGGCTACACCGCAGTATTAATGTTGATATAAATAGGGAAGTTAGCAGACAAAGTAGTAATCTCCCTGAAAGAGGGATTGAAAATGTTTCAGATGATGCGATATACATGTGTATGCGAAAAATTGCGAGTTATTTTAAAATGAAAAATGACGAATTAGTTAAAAAAATTAGTTATTCCGTCACGATATTAGGTTAATTTATCAATTTTCCCACAGAAAGGTAAAAACAAAAGCGTCAATGTTAAATATGAGTGCAAACAACATTTGTAATAACTTGTTCACGGAATTCTAATTCATTGGAGTGACATGATGTCGCCCTACTACTAGTCCTGCGATATTAATCCTATCTGACTCCTGAACGATCAGGCATGCAATGTTTATTTCAAAGCCCATTGAATTTTTACTGGAAGTTCAAAGATTACTTTATGATGGTTTCAATGATGTACATTATGGCACTGTTTTGCGTGTTAGTAATAGCGATTGCGATCAATTTTGCAATGACTGGAAGCAAGTTGTCCGATTGCCACAAAGTTGTTTAAATAATTTTAAAAATGAATCATCAGTTTGCTGACATGATTTTCAAGTTTCTCATATACCTTCGGTGATATTAACATATGTGCCTTTGCAATAGCAGGCAGTGCATGTATACTTTATAGATAATTTTTGTGTTGAAATTCATTTCTTGATAGGAGGAAGAGAGATCTATATGAAAGTCAGCATTATTTATCCATGTGGACTACATTGACCGATCTGTTGCTGATCCTCATATCAATTGAAGTGTAGCTAGTTTACAGAGAAAGTTTTATATGATAATAGTTCGAATCGTTTAACTTTATCTCATATTTCCATGAATGTCTTCAGCCATTTTCGGTCTGCAATTTCAACTACCAAATTAGATGATCTCACCATGGTTATTCACATAATTAATACACAAGTTATACTTGTTTTGCTTCTGTGCAATTGTATTGCTAATGTACGCTCAAATGTGCAGTAACCATTGGAAAAATAAGGCACGTACCCCTTAAGCCAAATTAATGAAAACGATTGTAGAGAAAGGTGTGAGAGAATAGATTCCTTTACTTTCTGAAAGCATACATGTGTCTGATTTTAGAGTGTTATCCTTTCGGAGTGAGCTCAGATTGTAAGAAACGATCCTAATAAGTCTGAAATATACAGCGTAAAGTAATTTTCAATCTATCAATTATGTGAGATTCCACATGTCCTCAACATTCTGCAAATAATCTTGCATCATCACCAAACGTAAAATCGGATATCATCCGTGCATGTCTAACCTTTTTCATACCTGCCACTTCGATTTTTCAATTTTATCCTAACATAATCACATAATCTTTCTTATCAATCAATATATATCATAAATCTACAATAAAATGGTCAAATATTTATTATCACCATTGGGGTCAATGCAACATGCACTTGCAGGGGCGTCGGAACCGGGGTAGCAGGGGTAGCAGCTGCTACCCCTAAATTTGAGTAGGGGTAGCAAAGTATGTCATTTGCTACCCCTGAAATACCGATGCAGAAGACATCGGAAAAATTTCTGTAAGCAGGTAGATTAGGATCAGGAATGCATGCTTGTCATCTATCTCGAAACTTTGTCAATTCATGCAATCAAATGCAACGTTTGGACCCTTCGTATCAATTATGATGCCGTAGGTAAGAAGAACACACTCCAAGTCTCTCTTCCTAATGCGCAAGAGCGGAATTCCGTTTTCGAATACATGTCCTTTTCAAGTCGCGATGCTTGGACCATCAAGATCAAGGAACGAATAAAAATCATGTAAGCTTTATATGACTTAATTGTATATTCATGTTGTTAGATTACTCACTTGAGTTTCTTGAAAGAATTAGAATAAATATCCAGCATACGACTGGTTGACTGATATTTTTTGCGTGAGATATAGGTCGTTCAACTATAGCTTGCAACCTCGAACCAAATTCCCAAACAATCCTATCTCGGGATATCGGATTTGCGTCAAATTTTATAGTAAGCTAGCCTAAACCTGTAAACCTCGGTCTACTGAAAGCTGTCATTGTCCTTTTCTGCAGGATGTCAATGGCTTGCTTGAACAGTCAATTGCCCAGGCTGAGTGACCAACACATGTCAAACACCAAATATCACAGACAGCGTTGCTTAGTTTTCTTAATGAACTGGATAGCAAGCGAGGTGAACGCACCATCAATGAATGCTGAGGTGTACGTCCACAGATTGACTGACTGACAGACGACGTCAGCTCCTACATCTTCAGCTAACCTAACCGGACCTCAGTAACTCACATGTTCATTCATCCAAGTCCGGCTCGTGCTCACTGTATTGCTTATTGTTATCCATAAAATGACGCCAAATTCCCTACTGATATTCATTGACAAATTGATGTCCAATTAGTCAACATTCCCGGCATTCGAGAAATCGGCGCAAGTCACTCTCATACCTTTATAACTATCGTCGTGAACTGTGCTCTTATCTTTCACCGATTTGTTTATGTACATAAATCGCTTATGAATCCTTGAATCTTTTTTTGTATACATAATGGCACATAATTTCGCTTCATAGCATAACAGTTAATCCTTCAGTTTGATGAAACTCTGCATTTGGAGGATCAAATATTTACACATAAAAGCTAAATAGAGAGAAAACTGATCGCTGGAGGAGCTTAAATCAACAAAAGTGGTACATTTGTAAAGAGAATATATTCTCTGAAGAAAGATAACTAGGAATACGTACTATTATCATCTAGCTACAGGGAGCGATATCGGCGCAGGTTGGACTGTTGATTCTTGAACTGCATCAGCATTATACATCCCTTTTAATACACGATGAGCAGTACGAGGTGAATACAAATTGCCAATACGACAAATACCCCGAAGTCTAGTAATCACAAAGTCTACTGGACTCTGAATAGGAAACTGTTGAAATATCCAAAGTTTAAATGGTACAACTTTGACACAAATTAAACTATGTCTTGTGCGACACTCGGGTTTATAGATTTAAATAGCTTTCTCGAGGAGATACATGGGCCAACCTCTACATATAAGAGTGACTCCCAGGGAAGGCTCCCTGACGGGAGCCCAGAACCTATGCTCAAATTTTTAAAATCACAGGATCAAGATGATTGTATTTCAGCTATGATTTCATTGGCCAACATTTAGATATACATATGTAGATGTGTACTGTTGATGTTCCGGGTTTTATCCATCTTGAATCCCAAAATCGAGAAGGGTCGAGATTTTTGCAAGCTCTAGAGATGAATGACCACTTCCCATAATGGATTTGAGTTGGTAGTGTGCATCACGCGGTAGGGAAGGCATGAGTTCAAAGAATGTGAATTGACATTTCTTAATTTTTTATCAGTTCATAGCTATATAGACAAAAATACAACATTTATCATTCGCAACTTTGCAATGAAACATATCACATACCAGTACGTTAAGTGTGTATGTACATTGTATGCAGCCTACTTGCAGTTGTGACTATGATTTAAAAATTTGATTTCAAAACAATTGTTGTCGAAATCGAAGAGGACCGTGTAGTTTTTCATCCCCGTGGCACATACATGTTGTCATCAAATATTTTTCTGACCTTTCACATCTTTTCCTGACAGGTAAACTAGCGAAATGAAAAGAAAAGGAATTGGTCCGCTTGACAAATATTAATGATATTCAAAACGCCTTGCTCTTGGCATTACCATGAAAAATGGCTTGCCAGCTGGGAATCGAACCCAGTCCTCGAAATGCTAACGCGGCACGAAGATCACCAAGACTAGCGAAGCACACCCTTCATGATCGTGTCAAGAGCAAGCATAGCTTTAGCGCTTGCTATCGTTAAAAAAAAGGAAAAATTAAAAATAGAAGGAAACGGTTGCTATCGTTAAAAGCAAGTGAACCTATTACACAATCAATAATAACCTATACGTGGCAGAGCATTTTGTAATTCCTATATTTGAGATAATAGATTTTCCATTTGGGACCGTAGTTGATTCCTCAAAATATACGCTGTACTTTTGGTCCTCCATTCATTAAACAGATAGGAAATAACCTTCCTTTTATTCTTTTGCAGACAGTCTACTGAAGAATTTTCAGTCAACTCATCTGCTGCTACATCGCAAGACTCCTCAAGCTCTTTGACCTGCAATCGCTCCTCTGCTACATCTCAAGACTCCTCAAACTCTGAAACCGACCCCTCAGATATTGACTTTCCAAATAAGCCATTTCAACCTGATCAGAATTACAATATTCCTATTCGTAATGGGCGACGCTGCCAAGCTAAATGGTTCAAATTGTATAACTGGCTTCATTATAATGAAAAGAAAGATTCTATTACCTGCTACACCTGTACAAAAGCATATCTATCTAGGCTTATCCTGCTACCTAAAGAAGCAGCTTTTCTTACAACGGGTTCTTCTTGGAGCAAAGCAGTCAGCATTTTACCGACGCACGAGAAACGCGATATCATTTACTTACTCACTCGAAGTTTGCTTTCGGATGGAAATCCACTCAATAAATGTAATTTCGAGGCTACAGGAACAACAGAGAGAACGTCTTGGGAGGCCATGACTGTGATCGTCGGATCAATTCGATATTTGACTGCAGGTAACCTTAGAGGTAGGAAAGAATCTGACGGAAATTCTATTGCTTGTTGCTGAAGGCGAGAGAGTAGGATATTCTGTTTTGGATTCAGGTCTCTCGCAGAGATTAAATGGCTCAGGCTGGACATTTCAAAAAGAAGTAATCGAACTATGGCAATCCCTTACATAGATCTCAAATGAAACAAAATGAAACGATGTGACGACATTTTACTCGGTTATTAGCGGACAGTACCCACAGCAAAGGAGGTGAGGAGCAATTTTTCCATCACATTTCGCTACGTCTCTCAGGATAGTTTTGGAATGTTGCCGAGCTCTGGTTGCTGGTCTGTATCAACCACCTGTACTCTACAGTGACAGTCCGTTGACAAACTGCATCATTGGACGTTATTCGCCCCGATAAGTCGGACTAATGCAAAGGAAATGTCAGCAGGAGTCTGCATTGTGATGGATCTTCTAATATGTCAGGACACTTAATGGTTTATTTGTAGTGAGGTGTGGTACAATTGAAACTTGAAAAAGGATACAACCTGAAAGAAATGCCTGCATGTGCACTATTGCAATCATGCTTTGGATCCTCTTGTTTGTTCAGGGAAGTCATGTCGCGAATGTGATTTTCTCAGCGATGTTTTTACTGGTCGTAAAAGATGCAAGTAAAATCATAAGAGAATCATCAAAGAGACGGAGCGCAATTGTATGAGACTATTCTTGAAGACGACGAGGAAAGACCCCTTGCATCTTCTGGCTGCTTGTCCTAGCTCGATGGGTTGTTTTCGAGTCAAGGCAATGCAACGATTTTTTGGACAACCTTGATAGAGTGGAAAGCAACTGCTTAGATGGAACTAATAGCCTCAAAGGGGAGCACCAGACCAGAAGTTCGGTCTCGACCTTTACTGGGGTACATGTCCGGAAAATGGAGAAGAAAAATTCCTAGTGGAAAAATCAAATGGCTGTAGCTATCCTCAAGCCATGCGAAGAGGTTGACTCATCGCATTGGACACCATCGGATAATAAATCTGAAAGTATTCCCCCTATATTTTCGAAGCCATGGATCTGGTAACAGCAGAACTGAAAAAACGATTTCCATCAGCCAGATTTTGAAACATTAACTAATTTCGAAACGTGTTGTTTCATAGAAAAGACAACCAGTGTCAATGAGTTGAGAATCAATTTTGCCTGTTCACCACACTGACTTCAATCTTAGAGTCTTTTAGCTGCACAGCCTACGAATGCTGTCGTCTTTCTTGAAGACGGAAAATGTGGAGTGATCCAACACAAGGCTTCAGCGTTGCTGAAGCATTTAGCCAAACAGCCGAAAGCCGTTAGGATTTCCGCTTTCGGAGGTAATTAAACTCATTCAGATAATCCATCACCATACCGAGCGTCAGCCTCATCTGCTGAAAGGACAATCAGTGCCTTGCGCGCGCCTAAAGTCTGAGTACCGATGTAAAAAAAAAAACCTAAACAAAAGATGACTCAATCACGCCTAACTCACTCTGATTCTTCTTCATGTATTTAAACATCAGATCCATGGAATTTGAGTATTGTCCTCTATTATTGGGAAGAGAGCTTGCTTCCCGTACTCCCAAGAGGAAAGCTCGATTTGGCAACGGTGTGTGGTGAGATGTAATGAACTAAAGGTGTACATGTATAATCTTCATTTTAACATGATGCTAGATTTTAGAATCAAAAATTACATGTACCGAGTGTGTATCGAATGTATCGACCTGGTTTTGCATTGACGCAGCAGAAAGTGAAGTAGCAGTTGCCATTAAGAATTGTACTTGTACCTACATGTCACAGTCAAAACGAACCATCGGATATTTGTAAGTAGTCAATCAGCTTTGTGACTCCTCTTCTCTCAAAAATGGTTTACAATTTCTATGAATGGTAAAATTTGAACACAGTTGTATTTAATAGGCTGACCATTGTTTATATAGTATAGTTGACATTACTAAATGCTAGGCAGTATATGCGCTGGTTACTTAGTATTCTTTGAATGCTCAGAATTGTTTTCATCAAATGTTAGCCCAGTTAGTAGAACCTACTTCACAAAATGAAGTTTAGATAGAAATGTCAGTATAGCTGGATTAATCATTGAATTTCAGCACATCTAACACTTTTGGAAACAGTTTTCATCGTAATATTGTCGTTCAGACGATTCATTGCCATGCTCACCATACATACTCATGTTTATAAATTTGTTACATTGATTGCAGTACATGCAGCCTGCACACGTGCATGCGTGTAGTTTTTATGAGTTTGAGTGAAATATACTCTTTGATTTCTTACTTTTGACTTTTGAGTTACATCATCCCACAAATGATACGTGTAGTACATATGCATGCATGCGAATTATGTCACAAGTCTACTGTGCGCCCATGTGAATAAAATTAGTCTTGTTAGCCTCACTAAATCTGAAATATTCGGGCGATGGTGCTTGAATATAGGCCTACTAAAATCGAAGGGTTGTCCATGAAAAAAAATTTGCTACCCCTAGTAAAAAATCGTTCCGACGCCCCTGTGCACTTGAGTACATTGTAGCTGTTAATGATTAATTTCAAATTAAAAATCTGTTGTTCAGCCTCAATATTTGTCGCAACTGAATGAAAGTCATCTTTACAGTAGCACATACAATCACACCAACTCACCTCAAGGTTCCGTTTGAACACTGGAGAAATCTGTTGACGATTTCTTTTTATATGACCAACTTTCAAATAGACACTGGTGAGTAAGTGATGTCGTCTAGTCGAAAAGGCAAGCTATCCGATCGTGGCTCAAAATGTATCCATTCACTATCACCGATTTTCATATCTCGTAGTGTGAAAGTGTACTTTAGATACATAAAATCGCAGACGCCAATGTCCGAATTAGACATTGCCCTCTGCTTTAGTTGCTAGCACGGCAACAACATTGCAACAGCTTTCGGACACGAAGCGCCGCATCTTCATCTTCTTCGAGTTCGGTTACCATGCATGCACTATGAACACGGCAATAGACATTTTTTGTTTGGTTTTTGATAATTTGCCAAAAGCATGTTACCCACGTGTTGTGAACATTTCATATTCCGCGGCGAATTTTAGCTAGCACGGTTTGGCTATCATTTGCTTAGGATAACCAAAATACACAGTTTTCTAGCAATAGTCCTCATGATTCGTTGCAATAATATTAGTGTTCTGTTGTGTCTGAAATTAAGAATTGCTTCAATTACTTTTTGAGAATGCTATTATTCATGTTTCAATTTTGTTTTATTTTTTACGGAAATCTATGCCGCCCCCCATTGTTGGACGCAATTATCAAATTCACTTGATATCACAGTTCATATTGCTTTTGAAAGTCTTGAACTATTTCGCTATTCAGTGATCAGAAATTTCAACATTTATTACGAAAAACGTGCCCAGTTATGTTGGTTGAACAATCCGCTGAACTGATGCGCTGACAATTGCATTAGCTGTGCAAGTTAGACATTTCAACGTAACGCCTGCATGTTTTTCAAGTACAATGCATGCATGTATGTATAGCAATGGACTTGATGGTCTTCTCTTTTTTTGGTTGGTGGCAACATGCACCCAAAGGATTTCTCAAATTTGAAAAACTAATGTAAGAGGCATAGGAAGTTTCAGTTTGTTGCATTACTTTGTAATATCATAACTCACGTTTATGAAAAAATGAAACGAACTATACGAACGCTAATTTATGACACTTGTGATTCTCTTGTCAATTGAACTCTTCTCAACCCGATCGACTTCAGTCAAGTATTAAACGGTTTATTATACAGCAAAAGTCATAACTCGAATTATTTCATTTTGAAGAAGATCTATAAAAGCTCATAATTTTCAACTGCATTATTATAAATGATTCCCTTTGTTGAGTATTGATGAGGCCTGCTAATTGAAAATTGAAATCGACTTTTGAGATTTGACAGCAAGAACAATTTACGTGTTAGATGGAATGTTGTTCAAAATTGATGTCCCATTGCGTGAATACAGCTTATCGAAATGCTTAATCGCGTTGTGTAGAGAATGTTCCTCCGGTTTGTTTTTGCTTTGGGTATTTTATTCGTAGGAATCGTCTAACATAATACATTTGTTTTGTAGCCTAACTACGTTGATTTTAAGAGAATGATTTTGAAAACGATGGGTCCTTATTTAATCTATCGAAACATCTTGTCAATTTTGTCAACAAGAGTCAGTGAAGCCATCTATGCACATGACGCAAGAAATAGTTCATGACCATATTGAACATTCTCTACGGTTCAAAGGATTTTCGATGAGAAACTCTAAACGCTGACTGAGACTTGGAGGACAGCAGACAAGTGAGTCACCGATTGGCGCAGAAGCATTCCTATTCAGGTCACAGATATTTTCGAGGTTGCCATGCCACTACACCAATCGATCAACGACTCTCTTCTGCCATGCACGTGTCTTCTCTGGCCGATTCTGTTGTCGTAGCCAGCGGTAGCGCGCTGGTATTTCGGGTGTCGGAAGGAAGGAACATGTGTGCGAAATCGTTTGCGTTGGATATGCGCCCTGGAATTTTATTGGGCGATAGGAATTAGTGCATATTATGTTGGATTTAGTTGATGCTGTCCACGGAGGTTACTGTTTCGGACGACGAATTTTCTTCTCAACTTCGCTGGAGGGGAATTGTATTTCAATTAACGGAATCTGAGGAACATATCATGCATTATGCTTTATGCGGAACTCAAAACCTACTGTCATCGCACACAGGGAGAAAAGTATGACAAATCCAGAATCCACATCAATGCTATTTCATAAACATCAAAACCAAGGTGAAGAAAATTAGTTTATTATTCCATCATTATATGTAGATGATGATTCATAATATTACGATTAATTAAAAATCTACCTTACGTTCCACACATAGGTTTGTAGCATTATTATCTCCCATCTTCATAAGTTTATCCATAACCTGTTGCATTAAAATTCACCACTAACCCTGAGATACTGCCTATAGACGAATGAATTTTAGAATTATTCGCCATGACTTACAAAAGACAACTGATGTAGCGGTAGTAAAGATTTCACTTACTGATAAAAAACCGTGGGATACTTTGGAAATCTCAAGATCATTTTAAGTAAAAACCTGATGAGATTAACAGACATTTGCCAAATTCGAATTGGCCTGATCTGTGTATACTGTTTAAAGAGCAAGTTTGCAGTGAATTTTTGCCGTTTTTAAAATCGTCTATTATTTTTCACATGAATAAAAAGCGATTTTTGACTCACTTTTGAGTTTCTTTACGAGAGTCAAGATGTTATTTATAATAACACATTAGCGAAAATTAGTGGTATTTATACAGCATTAAAAATACAACATCGAAACATGCATAAGATATCATTGATAACTTAATCCAAACAAATTAAAAATCGTAGGGAAATAGTTAGAGAATGTTACGCAAAGTGAGATCTAACATACACTAAGAAATAAAAATAAAAAGCGAACGGCACGTGAACAGACTAAAACAAAATATGACAATTGTTGTTTCTGTTTTCCAGAAAGGCAATAAACAATTAGTGACTTTACTGACAGTCTGATAGTAATTACACACTTGAATTTGTAGACAAAAACTTGAAAGTCCATTGTCGTAGCATGTTGATGTTATCTTCATGTAAAATCACATCTTATTGCAAATTTTTACTAATTCTATCAATGATATATCATACTAAACAGTCCTTCTATCTCGTATGTAAATTTGTAGAATTAAGGGGTGTGCCGATCAAAATCGTCGACTTATTGACATACAGCGATAAATCGGTAATCGGTTGATTATTTCCTATTATATAACATGAAGATTTTTTGTTAATTTTAATAATATTCTCACTGATTGATTGTAATACAAGATTTTTTTAAGGTAAACTTAATTCTACATCTAGACTGTATCTACTAATTAAAGTTCAACATGCTTTTCAACATATCGATGATTGAACAAAATCAAATTTCTTCTAAATTTGTTGTAAAAAGAATGCCGGCCATTTTGGAAACTCTCATAACGAAATAATCTGGGAATGGGGGATGGGTTTTCTTCTTCTATCCCATCTTTGTTTAATAATTGATCGGATTGAGTCTCCTTATTTCAATGACGCTTATTATATGTGATGTTGATTGGAGCTCAATGTCTTGAGTAATCATGTAGATCAAACGGGTTAGCTGCAAATTTTGTAACTTAATATTGCGAGTTTTAGTAGCTAAATCTTAAAATCAATTAGAGTCAACATTTGATTTTCAACCGAAGTCACTTAAAATAACAAACGACCATTGTTGTTCGAGCGTCGATTTCATATCATAATGACATATCAACAGGACAAAGTTACAATAAAAGATAAAACCAAGTACTGACTATCGACAACTCGAAGTACGATTAGACTAGTATCATAAGGCTTTGTATGGAACATTCAGGGCATTTTATTATTTTGGAATAGTAGCTTCTATATCTTTAAGTTAATCATAGGCAAATCATTTTTCTTTCAGTTTAGTGAAAAATGTCGACTTCATATGATTTTTTAAAAAAATAATCGGTGTTTGATTCTGCCGCCTTCTATCGATAAATTGAGCACCGCAGTGTGATGCAATTGTTGCATGTTTTGAATTTAACTTTTTTTTAAACACCTTGATAATTGGTCTTATTTAATGCAGTAAAGTTTTTGACCTACGAACCCAAATATTCCAATTTTACTCACAGTGGCTGTGATATTTTTATAAATCAACTAGTCGGAAGTCAAACATAAGCAATTTCCATCGATTTTGGTCTGCAAGATTTTTTAACACGGAATTTTTCGATTGATCATTTTGTTTATTTGTCATATTGTGGAATCCTCTGTTAGTTGCAGGAATGATAACATTAATTTCAAACTTTGGAGGTCATTTTCCTCTGATGAAATAGGTTGCTGATGTGTGACCTCTGGTTGGTCCTTTTGCAATAGAAACATTTCCTTTATAAACCTAAAAATAAAAATATTTATTCATTGTATTGTGCCAACTTCAATTAAATGCACCTAATTGTGTTAAATCATCTAGTTATAAATACTAAGGGAAGCAGAGTTGAAGATTTCTCCTCCGAACGTACTAATTATGCTCAAACTCTAGATTAATTGAAATTCAATTTCAATTTACTCTAGGTTTATTGTTTTGCATTGGAACAGCCTAGTAATGCACCAATAAGTGTAATACATCCGTAATAGACGAATATTTTAATTGTATTTCAGATGTCGTAAATTAGAACGCCCATCGCAATCAATGATTATAAATGAAAAAGCAACGCAAACCTATTTGTTCTTTCGGGTCTTGCTGACGAATCTAACTGTTCTAACCTCCAATGGCGTCTATAGGTCACACATCGCTGGCGCATTAGTCTGACACAGATATCCAAGGATTCACAAAATTGAGTTGAAATATTGTACGTTTTTTTTCAGAATACATACCAGATTTTTAAAACGGTAAGTTTATAAATGTTTTGCCACGTCTGTCCATTGTCTTTGTCTCTTTGCCGATCATCTAATGTGATCGACAGATATGCATCCAGATAATGAATTTATAATATTACTTTAGGGGGGGGGGGGGGGGGGGACGAGTAGATGCTGGACATATTTCCCAATATTTTTCTTATCGGCAAAAATTAACGCCGATTTTCATTTTTCGATAAATACAATGATGTGATTTTTTTGTGGTACGACTGGTTTTCCTTAGACTTACGTACGCTACATCAAACTCGTCATTAAAAATTTAGGTGCACTGCACTATTCAATTTCAATTTTCGTCTTTAATATATTCCACCACAATAGTAGTAAGTAAAACTCCACTTCTGGATAGCGCAAGATGGCCGCCGTCGCTGACGTCCCCCCCCTCTGGACCGGCAGAGTGTCGTGGTCGGCCGCCGTGGTGCTTCGGGTCTGACGTCCCCCCCCCTCTGGAACGGCAGAGTGTCGTGGTGTGCCGGCCACGTGCGTCCGTCAGGTTCGCTGACGTCGTCGTCCTCCCCCCCCCCTCTGGCCGACTGTCGTATAGCGCGCGGTA
>CAJQUW010006486.1:0-26323 GCA_907163375.1 Prostheceraeus crozeri | reverse complement strand
ATACGTTGTATGGAATCTAATTTCCAACTCATGGTGCTGGTAGTCATGTCTGATTAAGATTTGCCATAGGTAGGGTGATGAACTCACGACGAATAAATGTCATGATGGAGCGATGTATGTATCTTCTATACTTCTCCCAATTGTATTTGCGAAATGAGAAACAGTTTGCGGTATGAGAATGGCAGACTTGAATTTCATTGTTGCAACGTTGAAGCCAAACTTGATCACCCAAGTAGATGAATCTTAATGTTTCAAAATATTCCAAATCCCTCATGATATCATTGAGGTTGACAAATTGTCGCCATGTTAATGAATACCTCTTGCAGCATGACCATGAGAATTTTTGAAATGCACGTTTCCATTACGATCAGCTCTGATATATTGCAGAGAGTCCAAAATCCAAGTCTTCATGATGTTATGCAAAGCCGCAGATCAGCAATACAAAAATGTCGTTTTATCATATTTTGCTTAGCAATGCGGCCGCAAATAGATTTGCTAGTAATCGAGCCGCACTCTTTTCTACTCCCATTGATCATACACAACAGCTAAATGGAAATTGGGAAGTGGGTGTCACTCAACTTGTTCATAGCAACTGTGTCTATACTTTTGATCATGAGGTGATGACTATTAATATGAGACGCACAGCTGCTTACCAATGTGAAAAGGGCTGCCGGGTATACATTCCACAATGGCCGAAGAAAGATCTCTTATCATGTAAAAAGTTTATATATGATTTCCTGAATAAAGCGTGTAAACATATTGTCCAATTTACTCCGCACAATGATGATCATAATTATGTACAACATGTGAAAAGATTGGATTGTTGGTTTATAGTCCAAGTTTAAGAAATGATTTAGGTTACCCTCGCTTAGCGCCTTAACAACTATGATAATTATAACGTTAATTACCACATAAGTGGTCATAAACAGTTAATATATCGAGAGGAAGCTTATTATGTAGATCTTATTCCAAGAAATGAGAAGACGTTGGTGAAGAAGATTGTGATTAAGCCAAGAAAGACAAACATGACTCCTGAAACATTATTGAAGAAATTTAATTATCTCCTTCGAGTTGATGGTAAACAAGTGGCAACATTGACTTATATCAAATCATCTAATCATATTGCAATAAGTAAATTAAATGATGATGATCCAGTATTAGTTTGTTCAAAAGATTTTCATTAGTTCTTGCGACATCGTTCTGCAGCTGGTCATGGAAAATTTGATATGCAACATTTGCCATGGGAAAGGTCAAATCAATTTGATACAGAATGGACCGTATCTTTATACAGAAAGTGTGTAGAGCCTTTAGGCTGGTATCTTACATGAAACAAGAGTGTTGATGCCTCGCATTACTACTTCAGTTAAATTGGTTGTAGATTATTTAAATGAAGTGATTAATGAGCAACATATTTCATTTTCTGAAAAAGAATGTGCTTTGTCTCTCACTATAAGTGGAAAAGGTATTGAACTAATTATGGATAAAACTCTAATGGACATTTTGGGTTTTGATCAAAATATCTTTAAAAGTGGTACTGTAACCAAAGCTAGCGCAGACATGTCGCTAACGCGTCGTATTAACTATTTTCAGATATATTCCAATATTGGTGAAGATGTACGTGTGGGAGATGTTGAAGCTCCATTGCTAGCAATGATACCATACCAGCCAAAAAGCTGCAGTATTTTATCTGAGCATACTTTCAATAAAGTGCATTATACAAAGCTGAAATCAAACTACATCCCACAAATTGATATTGCAATTTATGACGATGCTGGTGCGTTGATTCCTTTTCATGAAGATGCTGTAACAAGTATCACACTCCATTTCCGAATGAAGAGTTAATGCAAAAGTATGCTAATATATTTTTTCCAATGTGATTAGTATGGAAAGTGAAAATAGAGATTCGTTTCTAATCTACTTGCCCAGTAATGCTTCTATGAATACATTTCCTAATAATAAACCATCAGACTATCGAGTAGAATTAAATCGCTCACTACATCTAGAAGGTGAATGGGAAGTAGGTGTTTCCAGGATTTGCTATGATAGCAATATTCAGAATGTGAATGATTTGGAAGAAATGATATTGACTCCTCGCACCCATGATGGAATAACGATGAATAATGCATTCCCGTTCCCATACAATTTAACATCAGATGGAAAGTGGAACTATGAATGGATTCAGATAAAATCAGATTATTATGGTCCATTTGGGAATGAGAAAATTATTAAGGCATTCAATAGTGGTAATACTTCCATCATGAAGAATAAGGATCAGAAATCTTATGAGTTTACTATCTATCATTGGAGTGGGAGACAGTTCCTTCGCTTTCATTCTTTTACTAAAGGTCTTACACTGAGGTTGGATAATGAATTCTATCCACATCTCGGATTTGGCCATGGACTACATCTAACATCAATTGCTACTGCAAATGTTAAAAAAGTTTATTCAAATCGAGTCAACAAAGTTCATTATAAATTTAAAATATTTGATGAAGATGTTGTAGAATGTGAAGAACGCATCATTTTGAAAAAGCGTGATGTTCAACCTTTATCACTTATTGAGTTAGTAAAACGATGGAATGAGACTGTGGGTAAGAAGTATGGAGAGAAAATTATGGCGGACAAAAATAAGTTGGTTATTCAGAAATATAATGACAAACTTACAGTTTATTTCTCTCCAACCTTGCGTCATTTTGTAAGACATTATACACCTATTATTGGAAGCGGTGTGGTTTATGCTTCTCATGAATATCACACTAAAGCTGATTCAGTTAATGATGAATGGTGGGTGGACATCTATGGTGATCGCATCAAGAAAATTTACCAGTCTTATGAAGAATCTAAAGTTGCTATCAATATAATGCCGCGTCTATATCATACAGTTGAAAGCTTCATTCATGTAGTAAATCCTTATATACAACAGAAGTTCATCCTCCCACTGTCTATAGCTATAGGTGCGATCTCGATGCGCGTTGATATCATTATAGTGGGGAATGGGTAGGACGGCATATTTGAAACACTGCGATTTACAATCGACATTGATGACAGCTTTCTTATTATACAACGTTTTTGGTAGTTTAAATGTGCCTCGAGGTGCATGACTTTCTAATAGGGAAATTTTGAACATGGCTGAGTCCACGTCATCAAAAATGAGAGCGCTGTCGCGTTGATTGAACTTATCTACATTTGAGTTTAAACATTGAATATGGAAATTTAGCCAAGACTCGCAGTCTACAACTTCGGTTGCGGAAGAGGAAGGAACATGAAACTGTATTCTCTCCGTCACTTGACCCATTTGAAAATCTATTTTAATATATTTTAGTTTGAGGTAGACGAGCGCCTTCATTCTAAAATTGTCTAAATTGTTGAAGAGCGCTTCGATAATGTTAGAATTTTGAAGGAGCCACTCAGGAAAATCTACTATTTGAGTATTGGACTCCATGCAGTAGTCGCGTACTAAATGACTATGGGAAACGTTAATGAAGGAGATTGTAGAGGTACCGTTGGTGTAGTGATCATTTGCATCCGTGTGTTGAAGTCTGTGCGAAGATCGCTGAAAGGGGCACAAAGTAAGAAAGAGGGCACAAATCACAAGGAAAGGAGATGTCATCGTCAGAATCAACTTCACCTCCGGAGATTGATGCCGCTTTGCGTTGACACACACGTTGTTTGATGTGTCGAAGGAGACTGTGCTTCCTTGTAAAAATATGTCCGCAGTCAGCACATTCCCACTCGTTGCCTTGTCGCGAGAGTCCTGAGCTGGAACTAACATCACCTGAAAGAGAAATCATTCTATCATCTCTGTTAAAGTCTCAGTGTATTGTTACAACCTGCCTTCACTCAACAGCTCTAAACTTTTCTCGAGAAGGGAGGGCTTTGGTGATGAAGTAGATGCCTGAAATTGAGGAAGATGCTATTAGCCACACGTTTGAGGGAGATGAGTGAAGAAATTTTCAACTTACCATTTCAAGGAAATTATGTTTAAGGTTGATACTTCAACAAGATAGAGACTTCACTCAAATTTGGAATTTACTAGAGAGCAGTTCACTTGTACGCCTCAAATATAGAATTCGCTAGAGAACAGTTCACTTACACGTCTCAAAGACAGAGTGAAATGACACGAATGTCACTTTGCATATATACTTTCATATTCATCATTCATTGGCTGTTCATTCTGATTGGTTGCTTGTTGATACTTAAGAATAAGAAAACATTTCAAAGTTATTCTTCACAGTCAACATGACAAGCCCTCCGACAACACCGAACACTACATTGGAGTTCTCTTCTCCATGCTCATCATCAAAGGCGCTCGTTGCACCAAACGCTCCAACGAAGGGGAAAGTGGAGAAAGTATACCGACTCGACAACATTAGAAAGTTGACATTGCCAGCGGACGACGAAGAGGAATGCACCGACCTAACAGGTATACGATGGAAGTATCTGCAGTACGATACTGATGATGTGATGGAGATCACCAGCACCAAATTCCTACATCAATTATGGGAATGGTACACCCCTAACTCCCAGCCACGAACTATGGCGGAGTGGGAATACATCGATAAAGTGAGGCTCGCGGTAGAAGAACAATTGAAGCAAGTGAACTGTTTTTGTGATCTGTGTGAATTCAGACTCTGGGACGATGTTGACGATGAAGACCTTTTAAAATACATGCCATAAAAAATTTTTATTTCGTATTATCTTTGCTTTCATACTGACTTACTTGAATGGGGTTTCAGTGGATGATTTAACCATGTATACTTTTTCATTTGGAAATAGTAGCACACTTAGTTTAACTTGCAAATCTTATAACATTTCATATGGGTGATAATGGTAGATGAAATAGTGTTAAATAAAATTAAGATAGTTTACATGATTCTGGGATAGCAATCGACTGCGATCCATGTGTAAAGAGCTTGTTAGACTACGGAAGAGAGAAGTGTGTTATGTTGCGTGTGGCGCGTGAGTGTTCTCCCATTTCATTCCATTCATCAATTCGTCTCATTGATAGAGACAGGTAGAACTCATGGTTCTCATAACGTATGCAATGGAAAGTTTATAAGGCAACCTTCGACAGTTGGCTAAATGTCACCCTGGCGCGAATGCATACTACGTTGAGACAGAGGCAATCACTTGCAAACATGACGCAGAGAGGTTTAACAAGATTGACCATTGCCAAATGTCCCTTTCGGTATACATAGCTACGGGTTTCACCGCCGCCCTTTACAGGAACGCCCGTCGAAAGGAAGTATTACACCGAACTTCATTTGCAACGTTCAAGTTGACTGATAGCAGATTCAACTTAATGATAGTATTCGCCAGTCTGAAGACTGCTCAGGGCAAACCGCGTGGAGGTTCTATCATGTCTTGCCCCATGGTGGCCCTTATGAGGGCCGTTGGTTTGTTCTCGGTGACAAGTTGACTACTGGCTTGAATAGTCAATAGGTATGACAGTTAGGTTCTCGTATACCCTATACCGACTAAGTCGTGGTGGTGCATCTGGCACCTTTCGGATGCGGGTGGTATTTGGAGTCCACACCTCATCCGTCCAAACGATCTTCTTGATCTTCCCCTTCTTCTCACACTCCTTCTCATCCTCTTCATCCCACTCGTCGAGGATGATGAAGTCGGGAATGGTACTAGCAGGAGATGTTGCTTCCATCGTGACTTAAAATTGAATGAGAAGCGCTACAATCTTCTGGCTTATATAGGGCTTTCAACAATGAAATGCTCAACAGCGAATCAGAATGCTTCAGGGATAGCAATCGACTGCGATCCATGTGTAAAGAGCTTGTTAGACTACGGAAGAGAGAAGTGTGTTATGTTGCGTGTGGCGCGTGAGTGTTCTCCCATTTCATTCCATTCATCAATTCGTCTCATTGATAGAGACAGGTAGAACTCATGGTTCTCATAACGTATGCAATGGAAAGTTTATAAGGCAACCTTCGACAGTTGGCTAAATGTCAACCTGGCGCGAATGCATACTACGTTGAGACAGAGGCAATCACTTGCAAACATGACGCAGAGAGGTTTAACAAGATTGACCATTGCCGAATGTCCCTTTCGGTATACATAGCTACGGGTTTCACCGCCGCCCTTTACAGGAACGCCCGTCGAAAGGAAGTATTACACCGAACTTCATTTGCAACGTTCAAGTTGACTGATAGCAGATTCAACTCAATGATAGTATTCGCCAGTCTGAAGACTGCCCAGGGCAAACCGCGTGGAGGTTCTATCATGTCTTGCCCTATGGTGGCCCTTATGAGGACCGGTAGTTCGTTCTCGTGACCGGTGGCTTGTTCTCGTGACCGTCATCAGCCATCATACTTCAGGCCGATTCTGCTGAGAGAGTCTTTGACTCTCTCTATGGTAGCAGCATCGACCTCTACTGATACCGACTGAGTAGTTGGGGGTGGTATGTAGTCCCACTCAGTCGTATCATCATCGCTAAACTGCGATGCACCTATCCGTGCCAGATTGTTATACAGCCTCTTTCGCTCGTCAGCTCGCTGAAACTCGCGAAATAAAATTCTCGGCTTTAACCGGGGCTGGTCAGGAGAGCTGACTTGAGTGTTCGGCGTCTGCATGATTGAAATGAAATGAAATGAGAGGTAGTGGTTTATATACCCCTCTAACGCGACGCAAAGTTCAAGTTGACTGATAGCAGATTCAACTTAATGATAGTATTCGCCAGTCTGAAGACTGCCCAGGGCAAACCGCGTGGAGGTTCTATCATGTCTTGCCCCTAGGTGGCCCTTATGAGAGCCGTTGGTTTGTTCTCGGGAGTGGTGAAGGCAGGGAAAAGATCTGCAATGAAAATGATATGTATTAGAATAGGATATACTATCTTATTTGCTTTTCACTTACCAAGTTAGCCATCCTTGGGTAGTTTCGCGGGCTTCCTGACTGAAAATTTGTGAAGATGCCCGCGCATACAGAGAGTGGCGTGGAGGCATTTTTTACTGGGATGACCATTATAGCAGATGATCGACTCATCTAGACTTTGGTTCACAAGGACTCGACCGTCCAGATGGTTATCCCGAATAGGGATGTGAAACTCAAACATTCTGTCATCATTCAAACGATTCCATTCATTCCTCATGCGCTCCAACTTCGCAAACGACTCTCTCTCATCAGCCTGTCTACTCACACTCCTCTCCAACTCAGCATTCCTCGCTCTCAATACAGTCATCTCCTTCATCAACTCCTCATACTTCGACTCTGCCTCTCCCATTCTCCTCTCTGCAGCACTCGTCCTCTTCTCTCGCTCATCATTCTCGTCTTCCAACACTCGCACATTCTCCTTCAACTCTTTCACAATACGCCTCATACGGATATTCTCATCCGCCACCTCCTTGCATTTCACCTCCTTCATTTTCAGCTCACTCAACTCGTCCAACGTTCTCTCATTCACCTTCTTCAAACTTTCATACCGATCAACCAACAAAGCATGTGCCGCTTGCTGCGACACATGCTTCTTCTCCATATCCTCATCCCACCGCGCCGACTGCTTCCGTAACCCACCACCCTTCACTATTGTGGAAGATGAGCTCTGCGGGGGTCGGTAATAACAATATTGGATACCTCCGACGAAGAAGAGCTCAACTTCCTCACACGCTTCCTCACTCGCTCCCTATCCAAATCCACATCATCCTCATCATCACTTTCAAACACTCTCTTCCGCCACTTCTCAGCCTTTAAACCGGCCACAGCATTCTCTACCTCATTCTCCACAGCATTCCCACTAGCATTCTCAACAACATTCCCACTAGCATTCTCAACAACATTCTCGGCCTCAGGTTTCTTGGCCTCTTTCTCTTTCCCCAACATTCGCTCCTTCTCAGCATTCATCAACTCCACAAATCTCAAATCGGTCACCAACCCTCCTGTACACTCACCATGCCTCACATAGAACTCGGCCTCCTGCCCAACAACCAACAACACCCTACACTTCACACAGGCAACCCTACTCAGGATAACCATGTGGTCGGTCCCTGCCTTCTTTATGTGGTCCTTGAGGCCTTCTCGGCGGTTGATCCGACCGCATACACACAATTTGATGTGAAATGTTTTGTTTTTGTCGTTATTGACCATTTTTGTCGTTACTGAGATTTCTCGTTAACTGTAAGACAATGAAATTAGTATAAGTTTTGAATCATGTAGTATGCAGCCTAAAGCATAACACTTAGTGAGGAATGATAGATTTGAGTGTAGTAAGTGGCACTCGATCCCGTCGACAGCCCGAAGGCCTTGTACTGATCACTAGGGAAGTGAAAGATCTTCCCCGATACCCGCTATTTGCAGCTGAAGACATTGTCACTGCCCCGAAGTGGTAACAGCAACGCCGAGCCAAAGGTAGTGATCAGTAGCTGGGATCTAGCCCCTCAAAGCTGCCTTAGACTTAGTTAAATTTCAAATCTGATAGCAGATTTGTATGTAGTATACGGCCTAAAACACAATGTCATCATTAAACACTTATTCAACATTCAACTTAGTCAACATTCAACATAATGTCAACACTTAGTGAGGAATGATAGATTTGAGTGTAGTGAGTGGCACTCGATCCCGTCGACAGCCCGAAGGCCTTGTACTGATCACTAGGGAAGTGAGAGATCTTCCCCGATACCCGCTATTTACAGCTGAAGACATTGTCACTGCCCCGAAGTGGTAACAGCAACGCCGAGCCAAAGGTAGTGATCAGTAGCTGGGATCTAACCCCTCAAAGCTGCCTTAGACTTAGTTAAATTTCAAATCTGATAGCAGATTTGAACTCAGCATACTTGAAAACCTCAGATTACATGTTAAAACTTTGAAAAAACTGAAAATTAAGAATTTTTAAAAAATTCCGCATTTTACTACTCATACTACTTTTTAAAAATTTTGTTAGTTGTAAAGACACTATCAAGCTCTATCACACAAACTTTGAAGTAAGAAGATAGCTTGCCTACTTCAAAAGATACAGTCCTTTGAAACACCCGATATCGGGCGCTCAGAGCGACGACCGTCGCTTACCTCGTCTTTCGATGAAGTGATCAGACTTACGTTGCCGGGGGTTTATATATGCTCAGAAGAAAACTTAAAATGGCTCTATCTCCTAAAGTATTCATCGTAGCGACATGCGGTTTGTTGCAAACGATTTGTCTCATCATGCTCTATCATATGACACCTAAGCCATTCTCATGTGACTACGGGAAGTGGGTGGCTCAGCACATGGCCATGTAACATGCCACAAGTGAAAAAATTCCTAAGTGTGGGAGCTCCAGTGTGGTGAAAATTTTGAAAAATTTTAAACTTCCGAATTTCAATCTGGGACCCTGACCAAAACTTGTTTCATCAAATTTCTCCGATAGAGGGGGGGGAGGTCGGTGAAATTTGATGAAACAAACTTTGGTCAGGGTCCCAGGTCGAAATTCGACACTTTGGAAAAATTTTTAATTTTTCCCATACAAAGTCACTCTGACACTTAGGATTTTTTCGTGAAATCCGAGGTCTGACCCAAAATCTTGTAACAGCTCTAACTTTTGAACGGCTGATCCGATTGACTCGCAACAAAAATGTCATCGGGCAGTTTTTTCTCCTCTTTCAAATGAGTATCTATAAGACAAAATCCATCCACTAGAACCAACATTGGAAGATCGCTGCGGAGGGGGGTCGGTGAAATTTGATGAAATAAAATTTGGTCAGGGTCCCAGGTTGAAATTCGACACTTTGGAAAATTTTTTGATTTTTACCATACAAAGTCACTCTGACACTTAAGATTTTTTCGTGAAATCCGAGGTCTGACCTTGGTTGGTAAGGTGCTAAATGTCAGAACCGATGAAATGAATAACAATCAACGTCATTTCAAAATGACATTTTTGAAGCCATATTGTTATGTAAGCACTTACTTTGAATGGCCAAACTCGCCAGATGAATCTGAAGTTGTGGTGTCTGAAATAATCAAGATTTTACAAACACCAACAAAAACACGACGTGGACCTTTACAGTTTTGTGACGTTGATCGAGCGACTGGACTTTGGTGAAACACTCCAATAAATTGAATGCTGATCTGATTTTCTAGCAACACTATCTTCGGCTGATACAATATGTCTGTTTTGGTTTGCTCATGTGCTTCAATTGAAGAAATTTGAATATATTTTATTTCGAAGTCCAATCAGTGCGAGGGGACTTGGGACAACTATTTCTTTGTTTTAAATTGTTCTAGAAAGGAACTGAAGCATGATTTTAAAAGTAAAACGTAATTTGGGAAAGTTGTTGTATCAAAAAATATATGTATATCAGATATCGATCGCTGTCCCAAGTCACCCCATCTGAAGGTGACTTGGGACACCACATGTTTTTGATTCTACATGTAAGAAAATCTAGAACCATGACAACGCTTATCTAGTATGTTACTTCTAACAACCATTCGCATAAACATGGGTCATTATTAGATTTAAAAAAGAGATAGTTTTCCAGAAATACTAAACTAATTGTCAAAACTGTCCCAAGTCACCCCATATTACGGTACTTGACTTAAGAAAGGTGTGGCAGGGTAGTGGTCGTAGGAGGATTTCAAATAGCAATGGATGAGACGAAGAGGGAGAGAGAACAAAGCACACCGAGTAACAATAATGCGTCGAACAGACGAAGTCAATTCAAGCTGCTGACATCGCTTTACTTCAATTTGTCGTCTCTTATTCAAAAAGTGCTTGTCGGATTTGCACAAATTTTTGTATGTAGGTAGAAAATATACTCAAAAATGTGTATCTAAAATTTTGTGCCGGTTGATTCAGATTTAAGGATTTTAGGCAAATTTGAAAACCTGGGGGGAGATAACCCATAAGTACCCAAACCAGGTAGCTTATCTTCACGCTACTGCGCTGAAAAGAAGAAACAATCAATTTCACTTTCTGGATCAATGTCTGGCATCCACTTTGTGTAAATGAATCAATAATTGTTAGATGTAACTAATGAGCGAAACATCCGTGATAAAACCCAATACATCCATGGGTACTTCTATTCTTCCCCCCCCCCACATTTTCCAAGTTTTCCAAAATCATTAAATTTGGCCAAAGTTAAACACATTGGGTTTAGAATAGACTTGATCTGTCATTGAGTGACACTACAACTCGACTGAGAAGTCTTACTTGAACCCTGGGATGAAGGATTGGTTCCTTGGATACTCAGTTAGAATACAAGGTACAGCTGTGATTAGGGTTTACAATCCCGGATCTCGGATCCCGGGATCTCGACCCTATTTCCGAGATTAAAAATCCCGGGATTACGTCTTCGGAGATCTCGAGGTATTTCGAGATATTTGAAAGATTGGCCCTTAGTTCCTTCTAAGTGACATAGTTAAGAGAGTCAATGGCTTTTTTGAAAATGCATCTAAATTTTTTAGGTTCCAAGTTTGATAAATTTGCCAATGTGCTGTATTTGCCGAGCCAGCTGGTTAAGCCTCTATCACACGATGACACTAGTGTCGTGACATTAGTGCCGAGGAGCAGCGCGAAATCTGGGCTAAATCAATGCCGTGACACAAACCGTTCAGACGCTTAATAAACAGTGTTGTGACACTGCTACTAGTATTGCTTCTGTAAACTGAAAATACTTCGTAAATTGATAGCTGAAAGACAAATCACAACGATTTGAAATAACGACTAAAATTTTGAATGACGACTTTTGTGAGATGCTTGCGAGAAGTCTGCTAGTATTGGAAAAGTCTCCTCCTGCAAGGAATGATTCTCTCGAATCGTTGGTTAGGATGGAACTGCAACAATTCAGTCTATCTCGAGACACAGGAATGATCCTCAAGCGGGTGAAACAAGTCCTGGAATCGATGCCTCCAACATCGGTAGAATCCGAAAGGGCATTCTCGGCGGCCGGTTTGTTCTTAACGAAATTACGGTCGAGAATGAGTGATAACACAATTCAGTATCTTACCTTACTTCGCCAATATTTTTTACGAGTTGACTAGTTTTACCTACTGTAGATGTTTGCTTAGTTCACGTTGAAAGATATACATTTTACAAGCACGTATCGTCTTTTGAAATATGTCTAGAAACTTAATGATTAAAAACATATACAGTATATATAAATCTCGATCGAGATCCCGGGATTGCGATTAGCCAGTCTCGAAAATCCCGGGATTGAGAAAACGGCTCGAGATTGTAAACCCTAGCTGTGATCATGAACTTCGCATCATTGTTGTCTACAGACAAATGACGGCAGTTGTCTAATTCTGAGGCTGTAAATGTTCTGCAAGTCAGATAAGAGGAGTTTTACACACTAAAGGCTATGACACGTCAGTGAGAGCAGGTAGGACCAAGAGAAGATCGTTGACGATAGTAGTAATCCCATCCCAAAATCAAGGCCAAAATGTGCAACGATCATGCTGACTCAGCCCCCCCTCTGGAAGGAAGTCGCCAAGGATGTGATGGGAGGAATGTGTCCGTGAGGAGGAAACCGTTCCCCCCCTCTGGACGAGACTTCCAACTTTGGTTCTAGAGATGGTAGAAAGTCGTGCAATAGCTCATTTGAAAGCTAAGAGTGAGAAAAATGCAGTGGAAAGCATCCTATGTCCATGTTTTCCTGTGTTTAGAGAGGAAAATGGCTGGAATCTCTGAAAAACGCCAGAGTTAGAAAAACGGTGGGTTTTGGTCGTTTTGGGATGAGAAAGTCCGTTTTTCGGCATGAAGGAGTGCTCGGATGGGAAAACGGAGGGCAGATTCGGATTCTACGTGAAATTTTGGGTTAGGGAGGTTGTTTCCAGCTCAATCGGAGAGAAAAAGTTCTGACCCCCCCTCTGGACGACACTTCCAACTTTGGTTCTAGAGATCGTAGAAAGTCGTGCAATAGCTCGTTTGAAAGCTAAGAGTGCCACAAATTCATTGGAAAGCACAGTTTGGCCCTATCTTCCTTGGCTGAGGCTTGGCAGTGACATTGAGACTTTTGGTCATGTTAGAGCGCCGTCAGAGCGTTTTTGAGTGAGAAAGTGGCTGCAGCGGCTAAACGAAGCCTCGTACGTGAAAATGGACGGCGGATTTGGACTTTTTGGCCAATTTTGGGACTAGTGGACTTGTTTCCAAAGTCGTAGGCCAAACAACGAAGAACTTCGACCCCCCCCCCTCGGCAGCGATCTTCCAACTTTGGTTCTAGAGATAGTAGAAAGTCGTGCGATAGCTCGTTTGAAAGCTAAGAGTGAGACAAATTCAATGGAAGAAACGGCGTGTCTCTACGTTCGTGCGTTGGGGTGTGAGAGTGACTTTAAGATTTTTGCCCATCACCGAAAAAACGACAGAGTTAGAAATTTTATGAAAATGCCTCTAGCGGGTGAACGAAGCCTCGAATGGGAAAACGGAGACCAGATTTGGAATCAGCGTGCAATTGTGCATCTAGAGGTGAGTTTCAAGTGAATCGGAGAGAAAAAGTCGAAAATTGTCTTCTCACTGGGTCTCCACACGGGATTTTTTTCGTGTAAATGTTAAATTGTGGCTTACTTTGATGACGACTCACTCAGGAATGGAAGTGAATGAAGAGCTCGAATTTCTTTTAGGGCCAAGACCGCACTTTGTTCTCTAGGATCGTATCTTTTCAGATGTGTGGAAGGTTTTGTTTCCAAATGAGAGCATGTTTAAAATCGAATTTTTGCACATTTTCCAAGATTTTGGAACTTTTGAAAAAACGACAGAGTTTTTCAACTCGGCTTCTGGTCATCGTAGAGAGTCGAGGGATCGCTTAAATGAAAGGTGAGAGCGAGAAAACGTGACTGTCAAAATTTGAAGTCAATCGGAGCACTAGAACCGGAGATAGACGTGTTTAAAGTTTTGGATGATTGAGATTACGTCATCAGCTGATCGCCACAAACTATATAAGCTGGGAACCGACTGAGACTTTTCCTTAAGACGAGAGAGATTGTCAAAGGTAAGTCGTCTCTCCGGAGCTCCGATGATAGCATCGGAAATTCCAAATTTCAGACTTAGAAAATTTCATTGCTGATATCAGCTAAGGCGTCAGACTTAAAGGTTAGCCAGGAGATGGCCTTAGTCTCCAGGCCATAAAAGACTCCAACACTTTAAAGACTTGTAACTTTGCTTCTACAAGTCCTTTTGACTTGATTCAAAAAAGATTCGATCGCCATTGATCAGACCTATATTTGCAGACTATTTATAAAATTTCATAAGTAGTACTAAATGCTGAAAAATTTAAATTTGCTATTTTTTGATGTTTTATAAGGTTTTCAAACCTTCTGATTTCAATGAAGGCCTGTATAAGTGTGTACGAACCAGTCTTTACATGATACAATCGGCTTTTCACTGAAAGCGAGCATGGCACGGAGAGTTTTGCTGTAATATTCCAATGACAGGGTGTTCCTTCGGGACGGAGGATGATGCCGTAGTGATAAGTGTGGCAAGGGAGTGTGTCATATTTTAGACCGAAATCTCTGGGGCAACTCATGTTGGGCATTTGACACAGTTCTCAACGTAGCACTTTGAACGCCAATCGGTTGAGTCTTAGCTATCTTGTCATGGATGGCACCTAAACATCTCCATTGCAAAACGCTTGTAAATCACGGCTTGCTATCAAGCTGATCAAAGCAACGGCTTGGGATGTATCCTCTCGTAAATAACTCCACCGGTTTTTATGTCAAAATCGGGGCCCAGATACGAACACAGTGACATGACGCACGCTCTGTCCGCCCGAGGTTGGATTTGTGGGTCGAGGCCTTGGAGCTGGGATAAGATCCCCTCTGAGTAATGCCTGTAACGGATTCAAGAGCTTAACACCTAAACGCTTGCTATCAAGTCGCTATGGCTTTCTGATATCAGGCCTTTGTGAAATCTCGTCTAGCCTCAGTAACTCAGGGTTGGCAACGTCTATCGTTTGTCATTGTAACTTGGTGAAAATGAGAGGGTTACTGCAAGCATTGACGTCAAACCTTTTCGCGTCATAGGGTAACCAGTCCTTGTGTTGGGAGTTGGTTGCTGAAAGCATGGTGACTGCCGATGCCCATAAATGATAAAACCGCTGTTGTCATGTCAAACGCATGGTCAAATAAGTAAGGTCAGAATCATGGCTTTGTGCTCACTGGGTATATAAACCGCGTCTTCTCTTTCATTTTCATTTTATACACCATCATGCAGACACCAAACACGCTAGTCAGCTATCCTGACAAGCCTCGGTTAAAGCCGAGAAATTTATTTAAAGAGTTTTCGCAGATGGAAGAGCAAGAGAGATTGTGGAACAATCTTGCTCGAAATGGTTCATCAGCAGCCGATGATGATACCGATTCAACAGAGTGGGGGTATATACCGCCCTGACAGTCGGGTGGTAGTAGAGGAGGTCGATGCCGCTGACATAGAGAGATGAAGAGTCTCTCTCAGCAGGATCGGCCGGTCCCGCTCAAGTTAGATGATTGTCTTTTTTATAAACATAAGATCAACTTTCATACATACAACACATTCTTTCATCACCCTTCGTCGGGAACGCCCCATGAGCCCTCTTAAGGGCTACCTTCTAATGCAGCTACAGCGGTCCCAAGCCCGCCACATATCTTCGGATATGGAATGCAGAGGGGAAGACTAAATGATGAAATGGAATGAATTGGAAGGGGCATTCATGCGCCACACGCAACCACAAGCTCATTTCTCTCTTCGCTAGTGAACAAGCTCTTGCGAACGTGGTCAGAAAGTGTATCATGGTTTGCAAAGGCAAAGTTAAGTGTAGTCAAATAGTTTTACCGTGACACACATTTGTGAAAGTAAAGTTTGATCATCGAAGTTTTATTCGTGAGTGTAGTTAGAAAGTTTACGAAACACAAGTGTCATGAAATGCAAGCGTTAGTGTGGTCAAATAGTTTTACCGTGACACACGTTTGCTCATGTGCTTCAATTGAAGAAATTTGAATATATTTTATTTCGAAGTCCAATCAGTGCGAGGGGACTTGGGACAACTATTTCTTTGTTTTAAATTGTTCTAGAAAGGAACTGAAGCATGATTTTAAAAGTAAAACGTAATTTGGGAAAGTTGTTGTATCAAAAAATATATGTATATCAGATATCGATCGCTGTCCCAAGTCACCCCATCTGAAGGTGACTTGGGACACCACATGTTTTTGATTCTACATGTAAGAAAATCTAGAACCATGACAACGCTTATCTAGTATGTTACTTCTAACAACCATTCGCATAAACATGGGTCATTATTAGATTTAAAAAAGAGATAGTTTTCCAGAAATACTAAACTAATTGTCAAAACTGTCCCAAGTCACCCCATATTAACGGTACTTGACTAAGAAAGGTGTGGCAGGGTAGTGTCGTAGGAGGATTTCAAATAGCAATGGATGAGACGAAGAGGGAGAGAGAACAAAGCACACCGAGTAACAATAATGCGTCGAACAGACGAAGTCAATTCAAGCTGCTGACATCGCTTTACTTCAATTTGTCGTCTCTTATTCAAAAGTGCTTGTCGGATTTGCACAAATTTTTGTATGTAGGTAGAAAATATACTCAAAAATGTGTAATCTAAAATTTTGTGCCGGTTGATTCAGATTTAAGGATTTTAGGCAAATTTGAAACCTGGGGGGAGATAACCCATAAGTACCCAAACCAGGTAGCTTATCTTCACGCTACTGCGCTGAAAAGAAGAAACAATCAATTTCACTTTCTGGATCAATGTCTGGCATCCACTTTGTGTAAATGAATCAATAATTGTTAGATGTAACTAATGAGCGAAACATCCGTGATAAAACCCAATACATCCATGGGTACTTCTATTCTTCCCCCCCCCCACATTTCCAAGTTTTCCAAAATCATTAAATTTGGCCAAAGTTAAACACATTGGGTTTAGAATAGACTTGATCTGTCATTGAGTGACACTACAACTCGAATGAGAAGTCTTACTTGAACCCTGGGATGAAGGATTGGTTCCTTGGATACTCAGTTAGAATACAAGGTACAGCTGTGATTAGGGTTTACAATCCCGGGATCTCGGATCCCGGGATCTCGACCCTATTTCCGAGATTAAAAAATCCCGGTTACGTCTTCGAGATCTCGAGGTATTTCGAGATATTTGAAAGATTGGCCCTTAGTTCCTTCTAAGTGACATAGTTAAGAGAGTCAATGGCTTTTTTGAAAATGCATCTAAATTTTTTAGGTTCCAAGTTTGATAATTTGCCAATGTGCTGTATTTGCCGAGCCAGCTGGTTAAGCCTCTATCACACGATGACACTAGTGTCGTGACATTAGTGCCGAGGAGCAGCGCGAAATCTGGGCTAAATCAATGCCGTGACACAAACCGTTCAGACGCTTAATAAACAGTGTTGTGACACTGCTACTAGTATTGCTTCTGTAAACTGAAAATACTTCGTATATTGATAGCTGAAAGACAAATCACAACGATTTGAAATAACGACTAAAATTTTGAATGACGACTTTTGTGAGATGCTTGCGAGAAGTCTGCTAGTATTGGAAAAGTCTCCTCCTGCAAGGAATGATTCTCTCGAATCGTTGGTTAGGATGGAACTGCAACAATTCAGTCTATCTCGAGACACAGGAATGATCCTCAAGCGGGTGAAACAAGTCCTGGAATCGATGCCTCCAACATCGTAGAATCCGAAAGGGGCATTCTCGGCGGCCGGTTTGTTCTTAACGAAATTACGGTCGAGAATGAGTGATAACACAATTCAGTGTCTTACCTTACTTCGCCAATATTTTTTACGAGTTTTGACTAGTTTTACCTACTGTAGATGTTTGCTTAGTTCACGTTGAAAGATATACATTTTACAAGCACGTATCGTCTTTTGAAATATGTCTAGAAACTTAATGATTAAAAACATATACAGTATATATAAATCTCGATCGAGATCCGGGATTGCGATTAGCCAGTCTCGAAAATCCCGGGATTGAGAAAACGGCTCGAGATTGTAAACCCTAGCTGTGATCATGAACTTCGCATCATTGTTGTCTACAGACAAATGACGGCAGTTGTCTAATCTGAGGCTGTAAATGTTCTGCAAGTCAGATAAGAGGAGTTTTTAACACACTAAAGGCTACGACACGTCAGTGAGAGCAGGTAGGACCAAGAGAAGATCGTTGACGATAGTAGTAATCCCATCCCAAAATCAAGGCCAAAATGTGCAACGATCATGCTGACTCAGCCCCCCCTCTGGAAGGAAGTCGCCAAGGATGTGATGGGAGGAATGTGTCCGTGAGGAGGAAACCGTTCCCCCCCTCTGGACGAGACTTCCAACTTTGGTTCTAGAGATGGTAGAAAGTCGTGCAATAGCTCATTTGAAAGCTAAGAGTGAGAAAAATGCAGTGGAAAGCATCCTATGTCCATGTTTTCCTGGGTTTAGAGAGGAAAATGGCTGGAATCTCTGAAAAACGCCAGAGTTAGAAAAAGGTGGGTTTTGGTCGTTTTGGGATGAGAAAGTCCGTTTTTCGGCATGAAGGAGTGCTCGGATGGGAAAACGGAGGGCAGATTCGGATTCTACGTGAAATTTTGGGTTAGGGAGGTTGTTTCCAGCTCAATCGGAGAGAAAAAGTTCTGACCCCCCTCTGGACGACACTTCCAACTTTGGTTCTAGAGATCGTAGAAAGTCGTGAAATAGCTCGTTTGAAAGCTAAGAGTGCCACAAATTCATTGGAAAGCACAGTTTGGCCCTATCTTCCTTGGCTGAGGCTTGGCAGTGACATTGAGACTTTTGGTCATGTTAGAGCGCCGTCAGAGCGTTTTTGAGTGAGAAAGTGGCTGCAGCGGCTAAACGAAGCCTCGTACGTGAAAATGGACGGCGGATTTGGACTTTTTTGGCCAATTTTGGGACTAGTGGACTTGCTTCCAAAGTCGTAGGCCAAACAACGAAGAACTTCGACCCCCCCCTCGGCAGTGATCTTCCAACTTTGGTTCTAGAGATAGTAGAAAGTCGTGCGATAGCTCGTTTGAAAGCTAAGAGTGAGACAAATTCAATGGAAGAAACGGCGTGTCTCTACGTTCGTGCGTTGGGGTGTGAGAGTGACTTTAAGATTTTTGCCCATCACCGAAAAAACGACAGAGTTAGAAATTTTATGAAAATGCCTCTAGCGGGTGAACGAAGCCTCGAATGGGAAAACGGAGACCAGATTTGGAATCAGCGTGCAATTGTACATCTAGAGGGTGAGTTTCAAGTGAATCGGAGAGAAAAAGTCGAAAATTGTCTTCTCACTGGGTCTCCACACGGGATTTTTTCGTGTAAATGTTAAATTGTGGCTTACTTTGATGACGACTCACTCAGGAATGGAAGTGAATGAAGAGCTCGAATTTCTTTTAGGGCCAAGACCGCACTTTGTTCTCTAGGATCGTATCTTTTCAGATGTGTGGAAGGTTTTGTTTCCAAATGAGAGCATGTTTAAAATCGAATTTTTGCACATTTTCCAAGATTTTGGAACTTTTGAAAAAACGACAGAGTTTTTCAACTCGGCTTCTGGTCATCGTAGAGAGTCGAGGGATCGCTTAAATGAAAGGTGAGAGCGAGAAAACGTGACTGTCAAAATTTGAAGTCAATCGGAGCACTAGAACCGGAGATAGACGTGTTTAAAGTTTTGGATGATTGAGATTACGTCATCAGCTGATCGCCACAAACTATATAAGCTGGGAACCGACTGAGACTTTTTCCTTAAGACGAGAGAGATTGTCAAAGGTAAGTCGTCTCTCCGGAGCTCCGATGATAGCATCGGAAATTCCAAATTTCAGACTTAGAAAATTTCATTGCTGATATCAGCTAAGGCGTCAGACTTAAAGGTTAGCCAGGAGATGGCCTTAGTCTCCAGGCCATAAAAGACTCCAACACTTTAAAGACTTGTAACTTTGCTTCTACAAGTCCTTTTGACTTGATTCAAAAAATATTCGATCGCCATTGATCAGAGCTATATTTGCAGACTATTTATAAAATTTCATAAGTAGTACTAAATGCTGAAAAATTTAAATTTGCTATTTTTTGATGTTTTATAAGGTTTTCAAACCTTCTGATTTCAATGAAGGCCTGTATAAGTGTGTACGAACCAGTCTTTACATGATACAATCGGCTTTTCACTGAAAGCGAGCATGGCACGGAGAGTTTTGCTGTAATATTCCAATGACAGGGTGTTCCTTCGGGACGGAGGATGATGCCGTAGTGATAAGTGTGGCAAGGGAGTGTGTCATATTTTAGACCGAAATCTCTGGGGCAACTCATGTTGGGCATTTGACACAGTTCTCAAGTAGCACTTTGAACGCCAATCGGTTGAGTCTTAGCTATCTTGTCATGGATGGCACCTAAACATCTCCATTGCAAAACGCTTGTAAATCACGGCTTGCTATCAAGCTGATCAAAGCAACGGCTTGGGATGTATCCTCTCGTAAATAACTCCACCGGTTTTTATGTCAAAATCGGGCCCAGATACGAACACAGTGACATGACGCACGCTCTGTCCGCCCGAGGTTGGATTTGTGGGTCGAGGCCTTGGAGCTGGGATAAGATCCCCTCTGAGTAATGCCTGTAACGGATTCAAGAGCTTAACACCTAAACGCTTGCTATCAAGTCGCTATGGCTTCTGCTATCAG
Source organism: Prostheceraeus crozeri (assembly GCA_907163375.1). Taxonomy (NCBI): domain Eukaryota; kingdom Metazoa; phylum Platyhelminthes; order Polycladida; family Euryleptidae; genus Prostheceraeus; species Prostheceraeus crozeri. Next base: position 5,767 of record CAJQUW010006486.1, on the reverse strand, counting down.
GCCTTTGTGAAATCTCGTCTAGCCTCAGTAACTCAGGGTTGGCAACGTCTATCGTTTGTCATTGTAACTTGGTGAAAATGAGAGGGTTACTGCAAGCATTGACGTCAAACCTTTTCGCGTCATAGGGTAACCAGTCCTTGTGTTGGGAGTTGGTTGCTGAAATCATGGTGACTGCCGATGCCATAAATGATAAAACCGCTGTTGTCATGTCAAACGCATGGTCAAATAAGTAAGGTCAGAATGATGGCTTTGTGCTCACTGGGTATATAATCCGAGTCTTCTCTTTCATTTCATTTTATACACCATCATGCAGACACCAAACACGCTAGTCAGCTATCCTGACAAGCCTCGGTTAAAGCCGAGAAATTTATTTAAAGAGTTTTCGCAGATGGAAGAGCAAGAGAGATTGTGGAACAATCTTGCTCGAAATGGTTCATCAGCAGCCGATGATGATACCGATTCAACAGAGTGGGGGTATATACCGCCCTGACAGTCGGGTGGTAGTAGAGGAGGTCGATGCCGCTGACATAGAGAGATGAAGAGTCTCTCTCAGCAGGATCGGCCGGTCCCGCCCAAGTTAGATGATTGTCTTTTTTATAAACATAAGATCAACTTTCATACATACAACACATTCTTTCATCACCCTTCGTCGGGAACGCTCCATGAGCCCTCTTAAGGGCTACCTTCTAATGCAGCTACAGCGGTCCCAAGCCCGCCACATATCTTCGGATATGGAATGCAGAGGGGAAGACTAAATGATGAAATGGAATGAATTGGAAGGGACATTCATGCACCACACGCAACCACAAGCTCATTTCTCTCTTCGCTAGTGAACAAGCTCTTGCGAACGTGGTCAGAAAGTGTATCATGGTTTGCAAAGGCAAAGTTAAGTGTAGTCAAATAGTTTTACCGTGACACACATTTGTGAAAGTAAAGTTTGATCATCGAAGTTTTATTCGTGAGTGTAGTTAGAAAGTTTACGAAACACAAGTGTCATGAAATGCAAGCGTTAGTGTGGTCAAATAGTTTTACCGTGACACACGTTTGTGAAAGTAAAGTTTGATCATCGAAGTTTTATTCGTGAGTGTAGTCAGAAAGTTTATCATGTTGTACAAAAGTTTTACTGCAACACAGGTTGATGTATAGTTAGAAAGATGTTCATGATGTTTTATGAAACACAGGTTTATGAAATGATAATGTAGTCTGAAAGTTAATGAAACACATCGCAAGTCTTACAGTTCGCCATCCAGGACTCAGGTTTCCTACGACAAGATATAAGGAGGTAGCACTTTATAGAAATTCACTTTTCACTGAGCATTGTTACAGTGTAGTGATCCTGCATCATGAGTGAGACAAAAGCTGAATTAATGATTCGTCAAAGAAAGAAAGAACACAATCATGGAGTTGTCAGAAAGGTACTACTCCATGGAAATCAAAGACAGGTGATCCAAGGAAGATTGCCGATTGTCTAGAAACGATTGACTATGTGAAGAAAGCAACAATAGTTAGTCATCAAAGGCAATCCAACATGGTCAAAGAGGGAAGATGGTTTGGACCTAAGCATAAATATGAGTGAAGAGCATCCTTTCTTTAAAACATGAAGACATACACACTCACACATACACACAGCACACTGCTTCATTGCCTTTTTCTGTGAATGATCCATGAGCCTTTACGAGGCTACCCATAATGAGGCCTGAAAGTCATTTGCTTTCATGACGGTTCCAAGCCCGTATACTCAGAGGACGGGTGAAAAATGGATGAAATGAAAGTAAAGTTTATCATGCTGTACAAACGTTTTACTCCAACACAGATTGTATAGTTAGAAAGTTTGATCATGACGTTTTATGAAACACAAATGTCATAAAATGTAAGCGTTAGTGTAGTCAAATAGTTTTTACCACAACACACATTTGTGAAAGTAAAGTATTAGATTACACTGAGTCATCAATACTGTCAAAGGTGTACAAGTCATATCAAGCATATTCAACTGAAAGTTCATTCCTGACACTCATCATCATTTGAAATTATTTGAAGATGAAAAGTTGCATTCGTTTCCCAACTTTATGGTTTGTAGCAAGAGAGCTTGGTTATTCGTTGAAGGCTATAGAAAGTGTTACAAATGTAAATGAAAATATTAAAGCTGGCGCTTTAGTTGAAAGACTAATGGATCTAGATGAGCATGCTATGAATCAGGATTTTTCCATGCTGCAATGTAATAATAGTGAAAATAGGAGGATGAAATTGGTGCGATCTGGGGCCTGTTTCTCATCTCTACAATTAAATGTATTTAAAAAAAAGAATTGTAGCAATCTTACAATTTTTCAGTTTCTTATCTACAATGCATTTACAAGTAAATTTTTACAATTATTGTTGATGTTCAGTTTCTCAGCTTCGTATCTCTTTTAGTGATGACGAAATAAGTTATTGATTTACAATTCATTGTAAGATTTGAGAGAATATTTTACATTGGAAAGTTGACCTGTAAAGCTGCTATAATCTTGTTCTCAGGGTGACATAATGTACGAATCGGACAGCGACGAAGAGAGTTTGATTGATAACTACCTAAACCGTCGTCAACGTATCTACAAACAACGGTTTAATTACGAGTACATAGAAGGGGATCCTACGTTTATTGAACGATTTCGTCTGTCATCATCTTCCGTCGAATCTCTTTTATCTCGAATTGGACATTTTCTAATACATAATACAACCCCTGAACATGACATGCATCCAAGATTGCAATTGTTAACTGCACTCAATTTTTTCGCATCTGGAGGATATTATCATAATATAGCGGACAGTCATGGTGTATCCAAAGCAGCAATTTGTCGCTGTATTGGAGAAGTCACAACGGCACTCAATGCTACTTTATTCAATGAAATTATTTTTTGGAACACCAATGATAGTGTTACTGAGGAATTTTATTCCGTAGCTGAATTTCCATCAGTGTGTGGTTGTATAGATGGCAGCCATTTTTTAATCAAAGCTCCTTCAAGGAATGAATCTGCAACAGGAATCGTTAACAGGAAAAGTGACCATTCAATCAATGCAATGATGGTGTGTGATGCATCGATGCGGTTTCAATATGTCAGTGCGAAATATCAAGGTAGTGTTCATGATGCACGCGTTTTTAAAAAGTCCAACATATTTCGTGATTTTAATCAACGCAACTGGAGACCTTTCCGGAACGCGGTTTTATTGGGTGATTCTGGAAATCCTCGAACCGCTTATTTGATTGTTCCTTTTTTAAGACCCGAAAATAGTCATCAGCGAAGATTTAATCGGGCACATAGATCCACGCGCCGATTGATTGAGTGCGCCTTTGGTATATTGAAAGAACGTTTCAGTGCTTAAAATTTTCACGTGTAAATCCGACGTTCGCATGTGAAATAATAAAAGCGTGTTGTGTTTTGCACAATCTATGTATGACTGAAGATCCTGAAGAAATCCCGTCTGTTGAAGATGATTCTCAAGAAATGGACACCGACGAAGACGAAGCTGAAGATGAACAATCGACTGAAACTGAAATCGATTCCGATTCTGAAAGTGATGAAGATCATTTCAGTAATAGTGATGCACCAATACGTCAATCTAGGCGAGATCAACTTTTAGAATTTTTCCTCTGAATTCGGTATACACTTGCATTTTGGCTTTTATCCCATGTGCCTGCCTTCAATTAGTTTGAATTTGGGTTCATTGTTCATTCTTCAAAGTTCATAAAATCTTAGCATGAGTAAGCAAATTTTTCCTTTTAAAATGATTCATTTTATTGACCTATCAATATTATCAGATTTCCCTATAAAATTTGATACAAATTATTTAAAAACATACAAAAACGAAAAGATTTCGTTGATTCGTATAGCACTGCTATAGGCCTGTATATTATGTAGGTAATTACAGGGTTCGTGCAGATCCTCGTCATAGGCATCAATAGTAACTCATTATTAGTTTCACGCTTATTGTTCATTATCCACCTCTATTCCATAGATGATTCCATGCTGATTTTGATAACGTATAGGGGCCTTGTATGTAAAGTAGGCCTATTACTCGAGTAGGGTATCTGATATATTTATGCAATATGCGATTGATGACGATTATTATTATTATCATCATATTTTGTGACATGAATTTAACTATATTAAGATAACCCTTCTAAAGCAGTTCTAAATTTTATTACGCAATGTGTTTGATGATTCATCATGCTATCTCAAAATTCCAAAACAGAGGTAACCTACCGAAAGAATTCCCGATGGATTGATTTAATGCCCTCCACCGAGAGAATTCTCAACTATCTATCAGCCTACTCGTGAAATCGATGCTTTAACCTATAAAAATTTAATATAATAATTTAATAATAATTTAACCTATAAATCTATGAAACCGTCATGTAAAAACTTCAATGATTTGTCTTCATATAGAAGTCTATGTTAATCATTTAATGCCCTAGGGCAATAAACGGTGAGAATGCCCGGCAATTATATGGCCTTTTCCCAGAGATTGATAGGTTAAATTAAAAGAATGTAGCCTATAAGTGATATATAATCATGTCTTTTTACTGACTGATATCTTCATCTTAATTCACGATTCCGAATTCTTCGATTTAAAATCCTAAGTTCAATTCATGATAGCAATATTAAGTATCGATCCCCAATGATTAAGTGCTTTAGAGAAGTTGTTTAAAACGCTTTGCTTTTTTTAAACCCACATTGCTTTCAACTCAGGGAAATTCCAAAAATATGATTCATAAAACAAAGACATAAAATTTATTGCCGAAATTACAGAATAGGCCCAACTCACTCATTGTCTTCGTCGGACAAAATGAGAGCTGTAAACTCGCCGACAGTCATATTCTGTCGCAGGAAACAAATTTCAAGTTTTAATTTCTCAATTCCAGATCCATTTTCTCCAACTTCTTCTTCTCGTAAATTGATTTAAAATCGATTTTGGTTTTCTTCGGGCTTCCGTACACTTCTTTCAATGGTAAGGATCTCTTTTGTGGCGAAAGCTTCTCGGGTGGTTTTCTTGTAGGAGACGATATTGTAGGCCTGTCACCAGACTCAGTAACAGTTAAGCCTGTGATAACAGGGCTATCTTTGCCTATGACATCAAGTACAGCGTTATCAATTTCCACTCAACGTTAGTGATCGGTCGCCTTCACCACCTGTTTGATTTCGTTTGTCAACTTTGGATACAGTAGATCTCCGTAAATTCTGCCATATTGTATCTCGTAAGTAGGTATAGTCTTTTCCAACGTTAATGCCACGAGCTCGGCACTTACGATATATTTCCATCCACTTCCCATTTTTGCTTTCTCTGGTATTATCACTGCTGAATGAGCCAAACAAAATGTCCTTGTTTTCTTTAAGCATTTGTAAAAGAACGAGCTTGTCCTCCACCTGCATCCCTACACAAAGGCAGAAGGCAAGTTTAGGAAATTCAGTTGCTGATCACTGTCTCACAGTCGTCTAATCTAGTCGCAGAATAAATCTTCTCGAATCCCGTGTGAATATCGACGCTGTTATGGGTCGGCTGTTTCCATAGTTACTTCCAATTAAAAGGAATTTCATCCAGAGATAGTTTGGATGATTTACCATAGTTATCCTAGAATCAGTTGGATTTCCTTCGTCATTCTACAACTATTGTAACTACAATGAGAAACTGAAAAATTGTAAAATTGTAACACAATTGTGAATCTCTGTTAGACTTACAATTGTAAAGTTATTGAGATGAGAAACAGCCCCCTGGAGTAAAAAAGAAAAAAGTG